>JAGVSQ010006425.1:3177-16402 GCA_022683975.1 Rhyacophila evoluta | reverse complement strand
TTTAAAAAAGGACACATCCACGTTTGCAAATCATTTGCTTGCAGAAAATCATGGGCTTGATGTAGATACTGGAATTAAATTATTAAATATTAATACAGGGGAACACAAACTGTGCTATCAAGAATTAATTAAACAAAAAGTTTTAACGAAATTTGAATGGACAGATTTTAAATTTTTCAAAGGTTTACTATCACCGCCTTTCAATAGTCGGTGATCGATCAGCTATCCAAGATGCCTTTAAAGATAATACTCCTATATCTGCATGCGATAGGTAATTGTCTCGCTCAACGGAAAGGATCTTGGAGTAAATTTTCCTTGCGGCGCCCGTCAAGTAAAGTGCAACTCGAAGGAAACGAACCGAAACTTGCATAGAAACTTCAGCACTTAAGAGAGTTATTTTCGATTATGCCCTATGCACGGTAAGTGAATAATTATAGTCAGTCTCGCAGAGACGCCGCGTCATGGGAATCCAGCGCTCAAAGCGCATCTCTGGTAGTAATTGAATGCATTGGTGTCAACTATGTACCACTCGTAATGATTAAGAGCCGTCCAACTTGGGAATAATTTTGACTTCATGTAAATCCATTAATAATTTTAATACCAATACAAAATATATTATAAAAAATGTTTTTAATTAATGTAATTATTACTTGTATAGATATCAGGCGATTATAAGTGAAAAGACCTACCAATTCAGCCACCTAGGCGACAAATATTTAGTTTGAATTTAAAACGATTAACTAGAAGATATATGTTTGGTCATGCCATTATGAGCGTATTGTGAAATATTCTATTTTAATACTTCTTTGTGAATGAATAATAATATATTACCCTAGTTCATATACTTGTCAAAATGTCACAATATAAGAATATAATAAATAATAAAATGTTCGTATGTCTAGTATAATTACTAACATACTGGTTAAACTAAAAACAAAAAGGCTTACAAAGAATTCTGTTATGCTTAAAAATAAAGGCTAATGAAAAAAAAATGTAATTAAAGAAGACTTTTCGTCTATTTAGTGAGTTCATAAAATTTCGTAAAAGAAGTGATATAATTAAAACACTAAAAATAATAAATAAAAAAAATTCTAGCATAGTTTAATATTATAATATTTCAACATTAGATGGGTGTCAATGTGAGAGTATTTTTTTCTAAAAATAGTAATATTTATATAAGATGACAAAGATTAATAAATTATTTTCAAACCAGATAACAAAAACAATTGGGAAAATATGTTTTCTTTTATAAACTGCTGCAACGAATCAAACAAAACAACGACACTAGCGATGTCTCTCCAACGAACCGAAAACCGATTGAAAATCTTTTAGTCGCGTGGCTTTCTCGCAAAAGTTCTGCCATATAAATTCACCACGTTGAGACAAGTATAAAAGTTAACCACCAAAAGTAGATGCGACACTTTAGATAGAACTTTGCATCACCAAGTCAGAGAGGAGATAAATTTGAATAGATGACGTTTTCGCAAAGCGCTTGCTGGTGATTAAGTTATTATGAACGTCTTGAAGCGTTCATTTATTAATTAAATATTAAATAGGCATCCGGTACTGCATCCAGATTATAAAAACAAATACAGATGTGAATATCAAACTCACATTCCCCGGATTATGATGTGCGAACGCTAATCTCGATACCACACCACCGTGGAGACAATTATTTATAAAAATTTGACAAAAAATATGGAAATGAATGTTTTCATTAAAATAATGAATTTGATTGTTTAATTAAAATTCATAAAATTGAGTTACAGCTGCGATGTAAAATAAATAATATTGTAATAAATAATAATACAAATTTACAACACTCAGAAAGGGTTGAAAAAAACATAATTTTCTCCAAGGATACTTTTGACAGAGTGAATAAAGAATATATTTTTCCTCACTTAACTATATTATTCAGTGCGATACAGATGAAAATGTAAATAATTAAAATAAGCCCGCAAGCCACATTGTTTGCTTGTAAGTACGGTTTTTCTAATGGATATTAAAAAAAAACTTTTTGTGTTAAAATTATAAAAGACGTAATAAAATAACAAAATATAAAGCTAGAATAAAAAAATATATTATAATTAATATTTTAAATGAAATATATATTCTTCAAATATTTGGCGATTATTGTGACATAAAATCAAATATTGAAAATAATACGTTTATAGGAGATTTCCATCACTTTATGTTGTTAGAAACAGATTGAAGCTCATTTATGTGAGTATTTATACATTGAACATGTGAAGCTCGAGAACACTCATTTGTCAGAATTCAGAACACACGAAAGGCTCAAGTAACTATTCAAATGTACGAACGCCTTTAGGGTACAGCCCAGGCGCTTGAGTAAAAATCCCAAAGGATTTGCAGGGAGATGAAGAAACATGAACGAGGGCCAAATGTTAATTTTGCCATGGTTTTGGTTAGGGACAAGGCGCCAAGTTTATCTTTGTTTAGCATTACAGCAAAACATTGTGGTCGAAACGTGTGAAGCAAACTTTGAATTCTATGGAAACTGTTTTGCGAAAGGATATAAGTAACATGTATTTTTTGAAACCACATACTATTCAAAATACACACTAACTTCATATTTGTGTTATAAACACGTCTCAATAAAAGATTATTTTAATAAACGACTAGTAAACAAAGAAGGCATTAATACTGTTTAAAATATACAAATTATGTTTTAAAATTTAGATAAATTGTTCATATCGGATTTGCCTAATTAGTATGCACTTAATTCAATGAAGTATGTAAATGATATAATTTACTTTCACGTCACTTTATTCGGATCGAAATTATTTATGTCCCCAAAATGATATGTTTTAAGTATTTCAAGTAGCTAGTTAGTTGTTAAGGATTTGTTAGGATTTATTCTAATAAACTGAGGAGATATTTTTGACTGTTGTTTATAGATATAATGTATTCCGACCAGATAAGATATAGTGAAAGTTCTTCCACAATTTTCTTAAGCTAATATTAATCGTATTAACATAAACATCACAAGTTTTCATAAATAAATCATGTAGGTAAGGGTGGGTTTGCAATATTACCTTGCCAAGGTCAACATAATTAATCGAGGGACGACCATATAGACTTTGATATTTTTGAGTTTTCTGTTTGAGGATGAAGCGTGCGGGCTATGGGGTACACAGCACACTATGTAAATAGGCCACTAGCGAATAAATAACCCCTGCGAAATAAGTACTACGTGCCTGAGAATAATATTTCGGGCAGAAAACGATTAAACATTTTGATGGCGAGTCTGCCAAACTGAGGCTTTTTAAGGCGAGAGAGTGATGCTGTGCATTGCTTACGATAATTATATTTTAAAGTTTTAAAAATCATACGCAATTATAGTATGCAAAATAAAGGAAACGAGGCACGAACAATCAGCCATTTTACAAACGTAATATTATTTTAAGTTTAACTAAATTTAATATTCACACAATTTAATAATTAATAATAATAATAATAGCCATTAAATAAATTTACTCAGTAAGTTATTATAAAAAATAAAATCTTCATAACCTAGCCACGTTTTTAAGTATTCTGATTTAAATTTAATTAAAAAGTTAAACGTGTCCTCATAAAATAGGGGCTACTTTCAAATGCACAGCAATGAAAATAGAAATTAGTGCACGTAAACAATCGGCAGTGCATTCACAGAGTTCCAATAAACTTAAAACTTGGGCGGTGTATTTTCAGTAAAATTCTCCCAGATAATATTAACTCGACGTACAAATAGGTGTATAATTGGATATATTCGTGTTCATAGTTCACTTCGGTGCGTTGAACTTCGCAGTTTATATAATATATTATTTCACATATCACGGTAGTTTACGCGTTAACCGAGAGGTTATCGTACGCGCTTTGAGGCCGGTGATTGCCGGCTCGAATCCTACAGCTGCAAGATTTTAGTAAAATCAGAGTTGGACAGTTAGCTGACAATATATACATTTTGACAATGTGGAGATTCTTATTTTCAACTTCTTCAAAAATGTTAATCTTCAAATTATGGAGATTAATTTATCTGTTCTACTTTTCTAGAGGAGATGGTTGAAAAGTTATTATATATGAAAATGTTTTAATAAAATGTTTGGTGAACTACGTGTACTAATTTTAACTTTCAACCACAGGAGTTTTTTATTATAAACAGAATGGCGCAATTGATTCCCAAACAGTGACAAATAGTTTTACAATAACATACGCATATTCTGAAACGCAATAAATACTTAGAAATAAAAAATGTGTAATTTATATGCTTAATAAATAGTTGTGTAATTATTGTATTATACCTATAAAAGGTTAATTGTTAAATTTAAAGTGCAAAAAAATCTTTAAATCTCACAGTAAAGCTTGGTTCGTAATTTGTATTTCTTATTTGAAATACATGAATATGCAATCGTGATCATGAGTTAGTTACTCTTGCTAATGCGATTAAAAACAGTCTCCCAGTGAACTGTTTTACACGCTCAGATTAAATACTGGTTGAAGCATTAATACAAGTATATTCGGTCGGATAATCCTTCCTGGTTACAGCAAAAGCAACCTCTTAAGAGTGCAGAGGTGGTTTAAAAGTAAAATTTACCGCGGTGAAAGCTCAAATGATTGGTGGTGTAATTTATCCGGTCGTAAAAATTCCTTGAATTCACTACTGCATCTGCGTTCCAAATTATATTATATATATGATAGAGCTGTACAGTTACGGATGGCGCCCATACGGAGATATTTAGAAAACCAAATATCTAATAAAATTGTACGAATACAATTCAGGAATATTAATTAAAGACGTATAATCAACATCTTTTAACTTGATACAAAATATAATGTACATATTGTGCAAACGATATATGTATTATGCAAAAAAAAATGCAACACAATCAACGACAACACAACTTTCGGCCTTTCTTTTAGATTAAAGATGTTTGATTAATTATAAAACAATATTTGCACATGGAGATTCAACAAATGGGTGAACACATAAAATGTAGTTTTAATTTTTTAAGCAATGCTTGATTCGGAATTAGAGTATACGTTGGATCTCAACAGTGTGAAGATGATCACTCTAGAAATGGAATATATGGATTCTTCATATGGTTGAAACTTATTTTTCTCGAAAATTGGTCAACAGTCAATTGCACATAAGGCATACAGTCATGCACTTTTAGACCAAAAATAAAATAAAAAATCTTGAACCTGTGAGATTCAAATCGGCAATTCTTGATTTCATACCAGGCACGATCAGTTAACGGGGGAATGTTATATATTTCTTCACCAAATATAATATCATAACCTTAATTGACGCGAGTGAACCCTGCATTAAGGTTATTCGTTTAATTTCTGAGTGGGAACTTATTATAAAGAACCTATATAAAGTTTTTAAAATATTTACATCGTGCTTTCAACACAGAAAATTAACAGAAGGCATCTTTTGCAATTTCAAAGAACGTATGCGGTTCACTTTATCCACGCCAAGAAATTCAGTCACCCTTCGTATTCCGCAATTCACCATCTTGATAATGGTCCAAAAGATTAATATTTACAACCTATCAACATTCATATATGGAAATGAATAATGTTTACATACTTTGAAAGTGAAATGACAAACATAAAAATAAATCTCAGATGTATAAAGATAATTTTGGTATTTGACCATTTTTTTTTTTTGATATATTCATATTCCATGTGAATAAATAAGGAAACAATTAATATTCTTAATTTTTAAATAAAATCATATAGTAAGACAAAACAAACTATAAATAAATATTATAATCTGAATATTGGTGATTGAAGTTTATATAATTGATAAAAACGGTTTGCTTTAGAAAATAGTATGATTGAAAACAATGATATATATGATTAAATACAATCAAAAGATATTTTTTTTTACATGTTCGTATCGAAAGCGGAGCGAAAATGGAGCATTTGTATTCACATATAATGGAGACGACCGCTCCTAAAGTGGTCATGTGGATTTCCCCAATGTGAAGAAATGAATTTTGTTTGAAAGAAATTACTTTTTATGAAAATTGGTGTTCAAACCATTTCTCAATACAACGAACACCAAATCCTGCATTTTCAGATTCTTTAAAAACCGGCAGATGTTTGAATCGAATCCTCATTCTCCGGATGAAAGTCGCGCAAGTTAACCTCTACGCTACCGGGGAGTATTATATGAAGATTAAAAAATATATAATTATTTATGATGCTCAAAATCATATGTATCATATAATTAAAGAATAATATAATTTTTAGAAGTAAAACGAAGGCGAGACCTAAATTTTCTGAGTGTTTCAGTCAGTTTGAATAGTTGAGACAGCACCTATTAATATGATTTATAATACTGATTATCAAGCGCCAAAGTATTATTTGAGCTTAACAAAGAATACAAGGGTCGTGTCTCGAATTCCGTAATTTGACGAAAAGATAAAAGTCTCTTATGGGAAGAGCTCATTAAAATATAAAAATGCAAAAGAGAATTCTTTTGTCGTCAAAGTATTTTTGACAAAATGCCAAGAATTCATCTTTGCTTCTTTGTTAGCATACTCCCTGTTTTGTCGCAAGCAGCAAACGAAATTATAATCAACATAGTAATATACACAATAGCTGCCTCACTGCTACACTTAATCGTCACAAAAAATTAAGCTGCTTACAAAATAGTAAACGTGGTCTTTGACTATATTCTAACAAATCTTATAAAAATACTCCACGCCTGCATGGGTGAAATGAAGACAACAGATTATAATTATTTGACTGAGAGACAATATAACAAAAATTTAATTTATTTGTTAAAACAAATACTTTTGAAAAAAATTCAAAAGCTTTAATGATTGCTGAATAGGGTACAATTAAAAGTTCAGTACTGTTTGACCCCAATAAACGTTATTATGATTTTAGGTTAAGCATCTGCATACTTCTTTGAAAGTATAGTGGCCTGGTTTACCTTTGATGTCATTTGCTTTTGAGGTATATTCACGGTGCTTATTTGCGCTGATACAATTCAAATTTATTTGTGCTGATAGTTAAAAAATATATATCTTGTTAACTGTTGTAAAATTAAACAAACAGTGTGCAAAATAATGCAAGAATATCTGAAAACATAACAAAAAACAAATAGAAAAACCGAATGCGCTGCGCATAGACATGTTGTTTTCTTATATGTAATTAATTATTTTTCGATATAGCCATTAAATAAACAACAGCTATTCAGATTCAAATATTCACAAGTGCTAATAAAATTTGTCTACGCATACATATATCATTAATAATGTAGCATATACCAAGCCGTGATCAATTTATTATTTTCGTCTAGCTGCAAATCATTGAACTCGAGAGAACAGTGTCTTGTTGTAATTAAACAGTAATTTGATCAATACGTTTAAATGGAATAATGCGTTCAACGTTAAGTTAGCGTCACAAATAAGCTGATTTTTATAATTATTGAATATAAATCATTGTTTTATTATAACATATCACTATTACGCTGTACAGCTAAGTACACATAGTATCAATGTGAAATTAAAAATTAAGAGCGTTTTTTTATTCCGACGCCTGACTTTTATCCAGCATTATTTTACTACAGTGTCCAATCCGAAAGTGGAGTATATGAATTTCCGCTATGTGAACATATGTTTCGGGAAGATTTTTTTACGAGAATCGTTCGTAGGGCAATTTTTCAACCAAATGAGCATTCGGTGCAATTTTTTTGGATTATTAAAAATCCAGCAGAAACGACGATCGTCCTCGCAATCTTAATACGTATGAACTGTACAATTATATTATTGATAAATATGTACATACTACGTTGATTAAAACAAAAAAATATATATATAGTCTATGGTAAAACGGGATTTGTGTATATAAATAATTTTTGAAGCTTGATGTTTGTTTAAATTTATTAATCTTATAAAATAAAATATAAAATTCAAATTAAGATCCGTGCAAGCATTCATTTAAAAATTGATATGACTCAAAGACTTTTCAGTGTATTTATTCGTTAGTTACCCGTATTTTTTTCTTATTAAAAAAGTAAATTTCCTAAATTATTAAAAAAATGATACGCATTTCTTATACTTATATATTATTAAATGAGTTTATTGGAATTTCAAAGGAATATGCGCTTAAAATATTTATTAAGATATCACGTAAGGTGTAAATGTCAAAATATGCACCACGTCGTAGCGAATAAAAGGTTATTTGGCCATGACAAAAGTTCTCTTAGAAATCGGTTCGATCGCTTTAGATAAAGGACGTCGATATTGGATGTGTAATCAGTGTTGCGATTCAACGATTTCCAATTAACGGAAACACTAATGGGCAAATATCAGTGGTACACGATGAACAAGATAAAACCGGAAGCACAGGGATGGGCGGTTGGGTTTAGGACGTAGCCCGTTATAGAGGAAAGGTTTATGAAAATGGACACTTTCTTTTTGGTGTCATTACAAGACATCTTTTCAACCCCAATGGAATTTCCGTCGAAGAGAAATCATATCATTTTTTTTGTATAGAATCGAATTATAAAACTGAATTTTTCATATAAAGTTACTTTCGTGTAATTATACATAATAATTTTCTCTTAAATTAATTGTTGCCGACGACTGAACGAGTTACATGCAGACAAGCCTTTTCACTAAGTATTTGTAGAATTTAAACACGATTGTATAATATTATCATCACACTTTTATCCGATTTGCATGAGAACTTGTCGGCTCTGAAAGTGGAGCATATGGATCAATACAATGTAAAATTTCCGTTCCGAAAGAAGGAGATTTGGATCTCCGCAATGTGATAATGTATGTTAACATACTAGTTTTACGAACGTTGATTGTAAGATAAATGCTCAATTCAATAAGCATTGTAGGTGTGGGGATCGAACCCGCATTCCCCGGATGCGAGATACGATAATCTCTCAGCTACCGAGAAGAAAATTTTAGATATACGGATTTTATTCGTATCTATGATGCATGAAAACTTTTTCTGACATGTCACTTTTAAAAGAATCAGTTGTCAGCTAATCTCTCAACTCATTAAGTATCCAGTACTGCATTTTGATTATCATTATGCTGCCGCGAGATTAGAATCCGTGCATTATCTTGCATTTCATTTAATTTTATGCAACTATAAAAATTTCAGAACAAAGCGGTTTCTAAGCTCCCGCGCGTCCAATAGGATCACACAAATTGAAGCACGTATTAAACTTTTATGAATTCATATATTCGAATAAGATTTTGCATCTCGAAAATATCTGAACTATACCACTGTAAGACTAAAGCAAAACCGAAACGTGTATATACTCGTATACAAACATCCTACACTAATAAAAATCAAATAATGTTTATTTATAATGAATCAAAAACTTAGCTATTTAAATTGCGTGGAACAAAAATTAATTATTTCCGTACTTATATATTTTTTTTTGAAAGATAAAGTAGAATTGAATCTTACAAATCGTTACGTTCACAGTAACGCGTGATGGATTTTTATTTCTGCAGATTTTTTTATAGCAATTCAATAATCAAACATCTTGGGAATAATTTATTTCGTTCGTGTTCTATTGTCTTTTTTAAACTTGTCGTTTTCTCAGAACTTCTCCTCTAGTCAGCAGTAATATGAGATACCCCGTGAGAATTGAGAATATAATAGTAATAATTCCGCATATACCCATCGATGTTAAATCGGGTCAGTACATTTACTGGTTATTACTTAGCGTTATTGTTTATTACTCGCTTTGTGTATATGACTAATCATATATGCTTAATAGCGTTATTAAATGGTTAAATCTCGAACTAAGCGATAATAACATGAATATTAATGTTAGATAAACCTGGTAGATGATACTATTTTAAATACAAAATTGATGGCTACATTTAAATACTAAAGTACTTACCCTTGTTATCATAGAATGCGTTGTAATTAAATCCCTTTAGTGCCCATGAATAAAGACCAATTTAGAAACTAGTGTATCAAGTAAATTAAGCCTTGTTGAATAATATATTTACCCACGAATCTCTATCTCTATTCTATCCCTTGGGTGGACGAGTGGTTAGTGCCGATGGTTACGGCTTGAATCTCACAGCTGCATTATGCTTTTTTTAATCGCGGATAAGGACTGGGTGCCTAATAGTTTGAGCAATTCGGCTGATTTTGATGAGTCTTTAGATATTGTAGATCTATATACTCAATTTTCGTAGCGGACATAAAGAAAATCTCTTTAATACAGAAATATTAACGATTAAATTGAAATCAAATGTATATTACATACGTATTCAAAATTCAGTATACTTGATTACGGTAATGTATAATCAATGTTGCTTCTTCCAACACGTTGAATGCAAGTAATTGATTTACATATTAGTTTAGGCGGATCCATGACAACTGCACTCATAACAGGTGCGCACCGGACAAGTGCTCACAAGACATCTGCGCACACATTGAAGTGCTCACACCAACACAGAAATTAATAGATATTTTATATTTCATTTAAATTATACATAGACAACTAGTAAAAATGTTTTGAGTAGCAGGTATTTTTTGATTTCAATTGTAAAAGACATTTATATTAGGCACAAAGATTTCATATAAATTATTACACATTTTTAAAATATGTGGTTATTTTAAAAATAATGATTTATTATGTTATAAGAAAATTATTGAAGGGAAAAAGTATAATGCGAGATACTATAGAAGATATAAAATATAATTTTTTAGGATTAAATACTAAAGAAAGGATTAAAGCAATCAAATAAAAATCAAAGTTAAATATTTAACAAATTTAGTCTCCCATTTTAAGTAGCAAAGTGAATTAAAAAATATTGTAACGCGAGATGTCCGGAAATGTAAAGTTGGTTTTGAGATACGTTAAAACGTAAGCCAGAAAAATATATTTTATTATCTGGCAGTGTTTGGGGAAGTAAAAAAAATGGCTACTCCGAGAGAGAAGCTGAAATATGTCAGCGGGCTTATTCAATTTTGAACCGAAAAACATACCCCGCGGGTTTTTACTCTGCCAACCCAAAGGGAAACTTTATTTTCCGTTCGAGCCATAACAATGCCCAGAGATATGATTGAAACGTTTTTTGCGGCATTATTATGGGCGAATTTACAATCGACTTGTGGACGCTTTTAGCATTATAGCACAAACGAAGAAGAATACTATTTAAAAAATCTCTGGCGCAGGCACGTGGAATCTAGACACAAAGAAATAACGAAACATATGAAATATAAATCTAGCAGATTGCTGCTAGTTTCGTAAATATTTATAATACTTATCACTATTAAAATATTTAATCATTATACTACAACAACTTCATAATATAATAGGCGGATAACATCAATTGTGCATTAAGCGATCTTCGTGGATCAAAGATGTCTTTTAAATACATAAATACACGTTATACATCTTTGGCGTAATAAATTTAACATGTGTTTGATAGAGCGATATGTCAGAATATGTCTAGTTGTAACGATCGACTACAAATTTCAAGCAGTAAGATAAAATAATACAAGGTATTTGATTTCGGTAGTGACTATTTAGATTGTGATACCATTAGCAAAGCAATATAAACTCTATTTGTTATTATCATAAATATAATAGGTATAAAATTAACTTGAACTTTTAAAGTTGGATACGGTTTTATGAATGTTTAAAATGGGCACAATTCACATTATGAAAATTTAGTTTGTTATTTAATGCCTGTAAATTGTGTGATGGTCCAATTTGATAGTGTTATTTATTTATAATTTAATTGTATGGTTTTCTGAAGAGATCGTGTAAATATTTAAACACAAAATTAAAAAGAAAACACAAATATACATTACATATATCAATGTTATTTGGGAAAACTGTTCACGCAACAACTCAAATTAAAAATCTTTCATGTACCGGTATTGTAATTTGTTGTTTATTGAAATAATGTAATAAAACCTTTAGATATCAAATAAGGTTTCAATGGGTTCGATGTTAAACTCAAATAAAACGGAAAATTTTGCTATAATTAACCAAAGGCGTTGAACTGTTCACAACAAAGAGAAATCCGTGAAGTATTGATTTAATATCGGTCGGAAATGATAAGGATATAATTGTAGGGATCTATTTTGTTCATTGTTGTTGATATTTTAGGCCCGATAAAATTAGAAACTTTAATACCTACAGCCGGAAAGTTAAAATACTAATACATTGGAAAACTCGGCATAGTGTATACTAGTTTATCAATAAAGCTTATTTAAAATAACAAAGGAAAACAATATTTGGAATTTAATCTATTTCGACATAGTTTAAATAAGTTTTCAAATAAAATTAAGGAAAAAAACTTTTTAGCGAATCAACTAGGGCACGCGTTTCAGATACTTTAAGAAAGCATCAACTCTTCTGTCATTTGTTCTGTCTGGTAGAATTTCAGGATACTAAATTTTTTTTGAATACCATCCGTCACAATATAACGCGTAGACACACTGAGAGGAGAAAAACCATTGGTGGTTTAGACACATCCCGCACAAAAAAGTATGTATATAAATGGAGAATACGTAAGGGAATCTAGTCAATCTGGTATATATTTCCAATTTAAAATCAAGGATCAAAGAAAATAAATAATAACTGAACATTTATTATAAATAAAAAATTACAAGCAACCAAAACTTAGAATAATGGCTGACTTGAAATAAACTAAAAAAAATTATGATCTGTATAAAACAAAAATTACTTGAGTGAGCCGCTTGAAAATCTATATTGTAACAGCATGTGCAGGGTCTAAAAAAATCGGATGTGCCGCACGGCCTGAAACGTTTTCGCGAAAAAGCACTTTATTTCTCAAATTTCCGGACTGCAATTTTTGTATATATTATATGAGAAAGCTTCTCCCTTCAAATAAACGAAAGATTCCATTTATTTTATTTGCGTTTCATGTGAACTGAAAAGGTTTGCATAATATTTATTTCAAACGATGTTGAGTCAAATTGATTCTCATTGTATCACAAATAGTTTACATACAATATATTTTTGGTAATTATTTATAAAAGAATATTAGATTAAATTTAATGGTAACAGTTGATCAATTAGATCTGAATAAAAGTAGATATTATTAACCAAGTTGACGATTGATGTTACATATAAAGTAATAATTAAGTATATCTCAAATATCCGCCTAAACATATTTCGGTTATAAACCAAACTACGATTTTGATGGTTCGATTTTTTTTCTGACGGCAAGGTAACTAAAAT
>JAGVSQ010006424.1:3420-16403 GCA_022683975.1 Rhyacophila evoluta | reverse complement strand
ATTTCGGCGGATATATTCGTCATGTGCATTGTGTTACGCACTATGCCTCGCGGATTTATACGTCATAAGCACTAAAGAGGTTAAGCAAACTTTTCCAACTCTCTTCATTTTGTACAAACTGTTGATATAATCATGTCATTTTTGCAAATAAGACTCTAGCCGATCAGAAATATCGAATCTTTATAAATTCGATAGCATCTAATCCACAATAATAGAACAGACTCAGTATACCGCTTAAGTGTATAAGGATTAGGCATCAGGGGAAATAAAATATCTTATACTTTCGAATGGAATCATCTTGAGTTTTTAATATTGTTTAATTACACCAACAATGTTTTCCTTGAATATAATTAATTCGTATAGGATTAAACCGATAAAAAAGGATATAATATAAACAACGTAAAAATGGAACAATTCTTAGATTAAACAAAGATATGTTAGACATTGATACAAAACTAAAATCACAACAGTTACACTGTCCTAAGGGTAGAATTGACATTAACATACCTTTGTAAACACTCATCAATGTAGATATAATCAAAAATTAAATCAGTAAATACAGTTGAACGTTGTGATTTCACTTTTGCATAATTTAGAGATCTGTTTAGCCGAATTTAAATAATAAAGAACAACAATATATCAAGTAACCGTAAAGCATTGAATAATTGTGTTAACTAAATGTGTTTCACATGATAGCAACACTTACAAATAATATTACAACGATATTTGAATATAAATAATAATAATAATAATATTGACATAAACAATTAATTTACAATGTTCAATATGAAAAAGTTAGTCACATCTTCGTTATTGAACGTTGTCAATCATTTGAGATACGGTCTCTCAACGAGTCCGTTCTGTTATGTTCCCACACTAAACATGGAGGAGATTACTTCGAAATCTCATTTGTTTTTATAAACTCTTAATATTTGAGAAGCTTAATGCTGAATTCTATGGTATTTAACATACACAATTCAATACAGAAAATATATAGTCTGGTATTTTCAAAACAGTAATGTACATTGGGGATTTGGTTGTTGAAAATAATAACGGATGCATTTATTTTATTTGTCTAAGTACATACACTCTGTAGAACTATTGTTAGGATTTAAATTATGCTATATAAATAACATTCACTATTGCATTTTAATATGGAAGGTTTATTTAAAAAAATATATGTATTTGTAAGAATCTGCGTGTGTACACATAACTATTAATCCCTTAGACTATTGAGTGGTGTATTCATAGAAAATGAGGTACTCTGGTAAATTGAGGTGATCTCTGGTTTCATATAACCATACTCCGGTTGCATTCGTCACCCTGACTTGATACATGGAGTCTTATATGTGACATTTCAATTCAATTATAATAATTATCAGTATGTACGCTAAGTCGCTATTGTTTATTGAATAGATATTGTTGTGAAGGCATATGCTACTTTGTGTTCAAAATGTTGTACTGGTTTGAAGGCATCTCGTTAATTTGTTAAAATTACGTTAATCGTTAACATTTTCTTCAGCAAAAACTTTGGAGAAAATTCAATCTACACGTTCTTGTTGTACAGCTAACTATCAATATATGTACATATTTACTTTGAGAAGTTAAAATTACAATAAGTATTATTTTTGTAATATTTTTTTAATAATATTACCATGTCGATATAAATAAAGAGCACAAATTAAATAGACACAGAGCTGCCTGGAAAACGATTCCAATGCTCATTTCATCATGAAATATAGATTTAGGAATTCCACTTACTGAAATATTTATTACTACATTTTTGAGGTAATATTTACACTACAAGTATGCACGGTCACATTTCGGCGATTAAAAGTTCATTACGCACTTATCGTGGCCATACTTTACTAAGATCATAAAAAAACTGTACACTTATATTTCAACAAACCTGTTATGCTTAATTTCAGCCACTATGGCTGTTAAAGTAAGGTATCATGACATCATTTATTAAATATACAGGAGTTTCAATATTATTATCGACGGTTGTTTCAAGATTCAGTTAAAAAGCAAAAGTGGAATCCCTCATTGGAAATATAATAAACTAACAAAAGAAAAAAAACTATAAAGCATAATTTTTAAAATTAGAAATTGCACCGGCTGATAAAAGAAAGTCAATGCTTTATTAAATTGACATGCCATCTGTTCTGTTCGACGGACCGTATATTAAAAATTGTAACAAACTTAAAAGTAAATCCTACTTTTAGTTTAATAATGAAAGATTAACATTTATATGTATAGAAACACAATGTTGTGTGATACTTACACCTAAAAAGTACATAATAATTAAAATTTTAACCTAATATGATTACAAATTGAATTGGCCATAATTCCCTATGTCGGTTTAAAACCTCGCTCAGTTTAATCTGTATAGAAAGTTTGAGCTGTTGGTTTGACCGTCGGCAGAAAAAGAATGCTCCGCAGTTACATTCCCTTAGTATACTTTACTTAATAGTTTATATATTACAGGTTTTATGAAGGTTTAACATATCGTCGTTACTGTAACTCTTTAAATTAAAGCCCTATAATGTAAATAAGCATTTTTATAATAAAAACTTAAACAGTTAAAGTGTAGTGATAAATAAACTCCACATTTTTTTAAGTATTATTCGCAACCTATATTCCTATAAAATTCATCAATGACAGATGTCACTTGCGTTTTCGTTTAATTTCTACAGAGCCTCATGATTGCTGTCCATAGATCTTTTAAATTACAAAGGTTTTTAACTGATTATTTCACGGGGTGAGAACAAAAGTGACAAACCAAATTGTGAAAAATACTTTAAGATAACATGACACTGATGTAAAGTTATAGAGAGCCTGACTATATCAATTGTGAATAAAAACTTTAAAACAATATGAATTTGGTAATTTTTTAAAATTAAATCTAAAAGAAGCATTTTAGTGTATGTGTAATATTTCAGTTACTTGGGAATGATAGTGACATTAAAAATGCTAAGAAAATATCAGTTGGATTATTTTTCTATTAGCTACTATTTGTGGCATAAATATTCCATAGAACCATTATTTTAGAAAGTATATTACTGTCGTACCATTTAAGGTAGTTAAAAATTACTTCAGCATAACTAAAGCTGTAGTTAATTCATTCAACAATTCTTAAATGTTTCAATTACATGGGAGTTCATGTAGCAGGCTCAATGAACCAAATTAAAAACAACAAATCTAAGACTAGTTTCATTGTTTACATTTTGCTGATTTCTAGAACCAATTCTACATGCTTTAGATCTTTTTGTTATAGTTTGGTTGGTAAATCTGAATTTAAAATACCTGTTTAATACACAAAACTGGATTTGAAAATATATCTGTAAAGAGTAATGTTATTGTATTATTACAGTAGATAAATAATATTCATTTTATATTATTATATGATGAAATAAGAAAAAATCTGAAAAAGTAGTTGTCATGATTTCTGTGAAGATTGTCTATCTTTTGTTCTCATCACGTCAACTTAAGAGTAACTTAAAAACATTAAAATGTTAGTAACCGATTATTTAAAAATCAATACTTAGCTCTAAATCAGAAGTTGTAAATATATAGACAATGTTATACATATAGTGACACGATTGTTAATACTGCTCCAAATTCGGTAAATAACACTAAAATATCTCTTAAAGAGCCTGAACATATTTAATTAAAAATAATATTTATAGAAAAGAAAATTATGATTTTGCTGTCGAAAGGTTCGTTAATCTAAGCTTTAAATATATGGCACATGAAACAATTTTGATTTTGAAATAGAGACAAATTTTAGAAATACATGATTCGGTGTGAACGCTCATCTATCTTGAATTTTGATTGATAGAATTAATAGTACAAGAAAATTATACATAAAAAGTTATTTTATCTAGCACATAACATATTAATAAAATTTCTTTGGCTTTACACAATTATCACTAAAATAAAATCACGGGTTTTGGAAAAAAAGGGTGTCATCCGAAAAAGTCTGCGACACGAAAATGTTTCAATAAGTTTTCTAAAATTCGGTAATTTATAATTTAAAAAAATATTTCGAAATATATTTTGACCTTAATAAAAATTTTCACAGCACATTTTCAAAATAAAAAACATGAGTCCAAAAATTTTGAATCATCATAATTCGATCACACAATAATTAATTCAATTTTAAATTATTACATCATTATTTTTGAATTACTTACCAACATTATTAAGATTTCAAACTTAAAAGTTTATTAATTATAACCTACAGATTACATATATTGGAATATAGATTTACACTAATTAGATGTGTAGTTAATAAAGACTTAAAATGAGTGCATTTTAAAAATAATTGAATACCAAACATAACATTGAAAATTTTATTGTTAATAATTTAAATATGATATTGTGAATTTAATTATTAAAAATTAATATCTAATGATAACTTTGTTTTGCATTATTTGTACAACAGTTCTAAATTTCATGATGATGATTCTATAATAAAAAATAAATTATTGAATTAAAAACAGTGATAAATCATTCAACAATATTATTCTTAAAAATACCTGAGTTTTTGGGTCTATATTTGTTTGTGTCGTATTAATAATGCAACCTAACTCATACGCCAAAGATACAAGCAAATGCACACATTTTAACATGTTACGATCAAATTGTGTTCATAGATCCATTGTTACTATCATAAAATGTCTTTCATTAATCTGCAGTAAAATTTTTTACAAGATTGTGATGTGTATCGAAAAATTTTATGAAGGAAATTATAATCACACAATATTGTCACCCAATAATAAAGAAGTACATGTGCACAACAGTTATTTTTATACTAGTCAATTCTTGAGAATAGTTCCCTTGTGTCATAATAATTATCTTCATTTACTTTACTGACAGTAATTTTGAGAATTTAATGACATCTTTTAAAGATTATTTGAATCAATCGATATATATAATATAATAAAAAATATTTATTGATAAGTGACACTTCAAAAATATTTGATTAAGTTTGTTAAAAAAAATGCTCACATAATATGTGAGATATTATGTTGAGATATGCTTGTTACTTTAGGAATTGACTTTGGCTGTTATTACTGTTACACAAATAATTTGAGCGAGATGTGATCAGAAAGCGACTTTCTCTCATACAGACATAATTGAGGTATTTAGGAACATTAAATCCATGTTTATACATGAGCTCAACTGTATTACAATAGATTCAAGCAATATGTCCAATGCTCATGACATATCGTTTTTGACGATATTGTTATCGTTCATTCACACGTGACTGTTACAATACATCACTTAGCCCATGTCTAAACACAGTTTATCAATTTAATTATTGGAATTCAATTAAGTGTTTTTGATTCATTAGATTGATTATGTATACTGATAGTTCATTAATAAGAACATTACTAGTATAAGGTAAGTTAATAAACAAAATATTGAAAGGTGCTTGCACTCACTTGTTATAATTGATAGAATTGGATGTTAAGTAAATTGTTAGCCTAAAGTTTTAATAATATGATATTAACATTGGCACATGATTCCAATACTTTGATATATTTTTTTTTAAATATATATAACAGGTAAATATTTACAGAAAGTGTTTTTTTTTGATTTACTAAATTTACCGTTTACTAAAAACCCTGGAAAGATATGTTTTAAATTTCGAAAACCGTTTTCAAAATCAACGATAATGAATCCTCTATAAACATTTTAATTAATTTAGATTGAAATTTAGAAATCTCGAAAGTCTCCGCCTTGTTGATAACTTCATTTTTGAACAAGTATTCTAATATATGTATATATTTTTTTTTGCTTAATAATCTGCTTCTTAAAGATTATAAATTTTGATAGTGAATACACCCACATTTGTAAAGAGTTTTGGTCGACATTTATTTTAAGATACATTAATGATAATATTTATTTACCTTTACCATATACAGTAAAACTTAAATTAGCACAATACATTTAATGAGGTTCGACTTGGTCACGATTCTCTCGCGAAAGCTGGATTTAGTAAGTTTAATTTAAATTTCCCTCTTCCTCTTTTTAATGTAAGGTAAACTAAGCTACCCTAGCGTATACTCCCTCCGTTCATCGCATCACAGTACATTAATAACATTTAAAGGATGGGAATATGATTTGGTTTAACAGCCAATCATGAAAATTTCAAAATGGAAACATCAAAAAGTGTCTGGGGAATCTTAATCTAATATATTTAAAAAGCTTAATTTAGCTGAACGTCAACGACACACTCATTTCGTCAGAAGAAAATTTTCGCATTGACACATTTAAATAATAGTTATTTTGCCCAAAAAACAAGATTTAACAATGAAATTAAGAATATTTATGTTAAACTGCAGTACATTATTATAATTAAAACTATTTTGCTTCTTTTAAAATCACTATCACAATTGCATAATAGATTACATCAAATCATACATAAAATTAAAAAATGTAAAACTGAATTGATGCTTTCACAAATTTGTCTCTTGTTATTGATGTTTAATAATTTGTTTCAAAACTTTACGAGTATTTGAAGTTCTTGAATAAGCATTAAAAATATTGTACTCGAGTCATTTAATTAGTATCAAATCAAAATAACTACACATTTTCATGTTATTGGCGATGGCGACCTGTATGAATTCTTATCTACATCATATTTTCCAACATGATTTGCTATCTCTTAATAGAAATCACTGAGCATCCTTCCAGAATATATGAATTAAGTCCAGAGCAAAAATAAAACATGAAGATATATATTCTTAAAATGTCGTAACCATATTTAAATATTCTATTTCTATAGACAGATGTTTGTCCTCTTATAATTACTTCTTCTGTAATGAGAGAAATGAAAATTGAAATAATATAATTGTGATAATGTTTTTAACCAAACCTAATAGTTTTTTTACATGTTTGCAAATGTTGCAGAATCAAATAATATATTTAACAGTTTTTTTGTATTTATTTAAGATTTTCATTGAATTTTATCGAGTGCAAAGTTAATAAATAATTATTTAACAGATACAAGTTTTAATTTCCAAATAATATTAATTTATTTAAGTGAGATAGCAACAGTTATTATTATAAATTGAGAAAAATCGATATCAGAATTAATTTATTCTACAGAAGTTACGCAAAATAGTTTTATAAGAATTTCTATTAAATATCTGAGCATACTCCAGAAACAGTAGTACCAAAGAAATTTTAGTGATACCTTTCAAATAAAATTCAACAAATGAAACGGATACATTTTATCAATTTTCTCGTCATGTACAATGTTAAAGTTTTTCTTGTCCACTTGGCAAACTAAATATGGCAAAACATATTTATGTGAATAATTTACTTCGGAAACAAAATAAAAATAAACAACCGTTTAATGTTAACTGGTACAAAATATGTAGTATATGAATAAAGTAAGGCTGCAGTTTATTTAGTCAGTAGAATATGGTTTCCAAAGCATTGATCAGATGAAGAGTTTCCACAGTTGGAGACATATTAGGTATTTGGAAATAATTATGATTTGTTCTTAAAGATGACAATAATTGAATATTTAATCATCCAACTGACAGCCAATGTGTGATAAACTTTTCTGCTTCTGGTCATATTTCTATGCTTTATCTTAGTTACGGAGTGTCACCAAATTTTCTATGGTACTGCTGCAGAATATTATTATATTTAATAACATTTGATGAACATTTTTATTGACCTTAATAGTATTTTAACAGAGGTAGCTCGTAAGTTATCTTTTTATTACAAAAATGTTACTACGGATTTAGCAAAAATAGTTTTCGACTCATTATTTATTCATTAAGAATTTTCATTTGTACTATTGATTTCTGAGATTAATCATAATAATAATTTTACATATTTTTATCGTATATTTCACATGATGAATTTTAAATAGCGCACTCTTATAATGCCACGGTGTCATCGCAAAACAACAAAAGAGACGCTCAATTAACAAACGTGGCCGCAGTTCTATTAGTACTCTTACATCGATTAGAATACATTGGCAGTGATTTCGTGTTGATTGTTATTTTAAAGATTTGATAACTCTCAACGCTATAATTTTATACGGATTATAAAGAATTTATGTTAGTTATATCGCGATCTTATCAAATATGTGAACTCAAAATGTCTCTGCTATATTATACTCGCAAACATTTCATTTATTGTATTATAAATTGAAGTGACATCCAGAGGCTTTCACTCGGAAAACCCCCATCTCCATTTTAAATAATTGTTCATACATTATGGATGTCATTCCGAATTATCAAATCTTAACTCTGCGGACGTGGCACACTGTAGAATATTCTTGGTTAAAACAACGGCAACAGTTGTATAGTATAGATGATTTCACTGATATTTTAGGAAGTCAACATTTGCGTGTTGATAGATCACTTCAGCCAGCAGTCAAAATCTGGTAATATAATTATAATGTGTCATTTTCACATGATAATTCTATTCACAAATTTTTGCAATGACACTGTGATGTTCTTGATGAATCACTGAGGCATAAAATGTGTCACATTCGGATTTTGATCCATAGTTTGTAGAAATTAAAATCATCAGAACAAAAAAAGGTCTGTAGAAGCACTGAAGCATGGGATAACCCGGATGTGACAGTGGTAACAGATATCGATGTTGGAATTTCCCTTTTCGGACTGAAAGTTTCCATATTTTACAAAAATATGGGTTTTCACCGTAAAATATAATCAATCATCATGCTGAAATTTCAATTAATGACAGTGAAAATATGGAACATTGCACAAACACATTTTTTTATAAATATAAATCAATACGATTTTTGAAGTAAAAAACAAATTTTGTTTAAAAAAGTGTACGAAAATATGACTTTTGACCGCAATTAGTATGCAAGTATGAAACTGCCTGTATTTTATGCCTGAAACTTTCCATTAGTAGAATTTCTACTATATGGCATCACTAGAATGAGGTCAGGAAGAAGTTGGTTAATTGCGTGGCGGGGCGACCCACGCGCAGGCGGCGATCCACTGGCGCTAAGTGAGCTGCAGTCATTGGACGCCGGGCAGATGCGGGGAGCCAGGATCCCCGGCCGCCAGGTCAAACAAGTGATGCGGGGGAGGGGCCAGAGCGCTCTGCAGGGCCGACGTCTTGAGCAGACGCTTCAGCATTCCGCTGGAGCCGCGGTGCTGTAGACTCTTGTGCGTGGTGAGGGAGTTTTTGGTTCGGTAGCGGCGATGGCAGAACTCGCACACATACAGCGTGTCCGATTGCTCGTGCTTGTCCTGGAAGTGGCGCTTCAGAGAGTAGTAGCAGGAGAAGGTTCTGCGGCAGTACGGGCACTCTTGCGGCTCGTTTATGCCTCCAGAAGTGGGCGGCGGCATGCGCAGACCTCCACCTGCAAATCCACCACGCCCGCAGGGGACCCCCATTAGTTCCAGAGTAAAATTTCATAAAGACCATTCGAACCTTTCAAAGGATAAAAAATTAGTTAACAATTTATATGTGCGATCGACGCTTTGATGCCTTGTCTTTGACGATGATCATAATTGAACAACTAACCAAGACAACATTATAAATGACATAAGGTAAATAAGGATAAATTACCACTTGCCTCTTAGGCTCACAGTGTGGACAGATTATATTTATGACATGGTTGTAAAATAGTTTCATTAAATTATAATTCTACAAAATGAATACAGCCTTTTCAGTTGTCACACTATTGTCAAGACTATGATAGCAAAAATTCCACATAATTATCACCCATAACAAATTAAACACTTTTTAAATTGAAACTGAATCAATTTTTATCCACTTTTAAAAAATTTTGTCTGATAATGTTCCAACAAAGTAATAAATTTACCCAAAAAAATGTTGGTATATTATTTATGCTGAATTATCACATTACATTTAGTTATCAGATTTATCATTCACCATTCTGTAATCATTTTATGATATGCAATCAATTTTTTTAAATATTTATATATTTATAGATTTATAGCTCTATAAATATGAATTTCTATAAAATGAATGACAATTCCCTTCAAAAAAAAAATATACATGCTTACTTTTTTATTACCAAAAATCTTGAATCCACAGGGCTGATCAACTGATCCAAAATATTGCCAAAATAACCTTACATTATAATATTTTGTTCAATTTGCCCAACTTATGAAAACTAAAGAAGATACAATATGCTGACCATCTGTGAATGAATGAAGATCATTTCTAATAAATGTGATATGCCGATAAAGGTGGATTTGAAAATCCATAGTGTAAAATATAAATCTTGGTAAATTAAATATATTGCCATTTTTGTTAAATTATATTCAATCAATCAGTAATTTATAAGCAGTTGATAAAAATATGTCTTAACGATGATGATTTTCTGGAAATCAGCCAGGTGAGGAATATAAAAGTTGTACATTAAAACACTAAAAGGCAAGAAAAAAATGGATATACTTTCAGTCATTTTTGAATAGTTTAAACTTGATAAATATATTTTGTACATTATTATTTATTTATGTCACAACATAGAGATGAAATGACAAAACAAATATGCTGCAAATCGAATATTAAATGTGATAAAAATAAATAAAAGAATTGTTTCATTTTAGCTTCTGATTTTCAGATAGGTATTCATTTGCAAAATCATATAGAAATAAAAGGGCATTAATTGGTATCATACTAATGATTTTGATATTTATGTTTGACAACCAAAATAATCATAGAATATGTTTACAATAAATCTAAAGAATTATATTTCCAAAAAATACAGTTGATTAATCAACTACTAAGTGGAAATATGTTTGGTAAATGCCAAGAGAATGTATAGAACTTTTCAACATCTTATGTACAATCTTCTCATTATTGTAATTAAAAATTAACATTGACCACATAATTACTTTTATCATTTTTTGCTGTATTGTTATATAAATTTTGTAAAATTTGTAATAAAAATAAATCAATTAATTACTCAAGAAAAATATTGCTACAAAATTATAGAGAAATAAATTTGAAGTACAGGTACCAGCTCGCTATGTTCTTTATACTGATACCCCATTTTGACCAATATGTCTTTTATGTTGTTGTCGCAGTGTTCAGTTCAATTATTGATCGGTCGCTATGAATGCAGTTCTGTTAGGAATTCGTCAAAGATGAAATCGACAGGAGTGGACGGCTCCCCAGTGAAGTTATCAAATTCTGAAAATGCTAAAGAACCTCGATTAATATTTCAAGATGGCTTCGATCGCGATTCGGACGAGTTGAAAATTTAAACGCAGCGTTGACGCGGGGTCCGCTCTGCGAACGGACACGGTTTTAAATTTTCAAGGGAAATAATCAACGTCTGCGAGATCCGAGTGACAGTAAAGCTTAGTCAATTGGCACACCAGAGATGACATTTAACAATAACTAGACATTAAGCCGATATGATAAAAATAATGTCATAGTAACTACACAATCAGCACTTTCACGTAAAGGGAACGACAGTGACATGTTTACAAATGAAAGAAGCATGCGGCAAGCAACATTCAACAGTAATTTCTTTTGGAAGGGACACGGGATGGATAAGCACATCGAAAAGAATGAAACCTAATGTGTCAAAAGTAATCGGTTCAATTCAAAAATACATATTATCCATTATAAATAATAAATAAATAAAAAAGTGGCTTCGGAAGTGCGCCTAAATGATAAATAATCGAAATAAAAATTGTAAAATAAACTTTGGTAAAAGCGATGGCAAAATAAATGTGGGTAAATAAAATTTAACGGTAAGAGAATGGACAGTCCTGAGTGTTTGAAATGCTCAAAAGAATGATTGTCAAAGGTTCATTTTCATAATATTTCCCTAAATCGATACAACGCCCAGCAGACGGCGCCCTCATACCTTCTATAGCTGACTTTGGTATCCGAGAGCTACGGTTATCTGGAACTTTTTATCTCTAATTGGTGGAAAAAAGCTCTAAAAAAACGTATCTAACCTTCAGTGCTGCGTTAATTGGCTGCGGATAGATGGCGTTACGGAATCGGCTTTCCTTTTTTGCCGCACCGATCTCTGTTCGCCCGAGGTGATCACTAAAAAAACTTGATGTCCAGCTCCCCCGGCCTGGACTTGTGGTACGTATAGATGTGCGTCATTAAGGAATTGCGTGAGCAGTAGACCCTCTCGCAGATGGCGCATCTATACTCTTCTTGTCTCTCGGCATGCTTGTCGGCTATGTGACGCTTCAGGGAAGCCTTCGAGCACAGCACTTTGCCGCAGAGCTGGCAGGAAAACAATTTCTTGCCTGCAAGCAGACAACGGAAAATACCCCAACAATGCCCCGACGTCACACACAATCTTAACTCATACTGGCCCTCAATCTAATGGCTATTTCACAATCTTAAAACTACCACTCGCTCCCAAACGGAGAATGTCACCGCCACTATGTGTACGCATCATAATGGACAAAGTCTGCAAGGATCGGTTGCTAGCCGTCCTGTTTCAAATGAAGGGAAAGACTGGGACGGGGATAACATATCAAACACCAATGTCCCAGATCAATCAGCATATAAAACAGTTGACACAACCGGGAGTCGAACCCGGGACCCTCCGTTTTGCTAGTTTGAGAGTCACTCAGCTACGGTGGTGGTCAGATTATAACATCAAACACAATCTCCTGATATCAACAGTCAACTTGATTATTTGGTTACTCTGACAGCGTAGAAACTTCAAGGCGTTATGTAGGGCCCTAAATACATTTAATACAATATATCTATTTAGGAAGAAACCTTTACAGATTTCACTACGAAAGTATATCGAAATAATGATGCAGAAGTGAATATTCAGTAAACTTTTGCCAAATTATAATTCGCAAAATCTGTAAAAGTATCTTCAAAATTAAATTAAATCAATTTTTCAGCACCTTGAAATTATTGCATTAAATTTATACTCTTTGAATATATAAAAGAGTTTAAAGTTTCAGTCCTGTATAATATTATTTATGTACAAAAATTTGGCAAGATTC
>JAGVSQ010006422.1:0-16404 GCA_022683975.1 Rhyacophila evoluta | reverse complement strand
GTAGATCCATATGCTCCACGTTGGGAGCGAACATGGTATAAAAAAAAAAAAAAACTTATATCGTGTGGTGTAAAAAAAATTGTTTTATCGTAAAGAGTATAAATTAATATAAATACAAATTATGTTATTTATGCAAAAATACATTTTATAAAACATTCAAAGTCAAAATATTAAAATTAATAGCGCATGACGAGGAAAAATTTAAAATTAAAAAGTACAATATCAAGCTTGTTTTGATTAAGGGATTTAGTTTTTTGATTTGTTGATGTAAATTATTATCCTTTGAATTTAATTAATTTAAAGTATTGTACATGTTGGTAAACAGTTTATAGTCAATATTTATATATAAACTTGTTGCAAAGTTGTCTTTTTACGTTAAATTCGATATAATATTGCAAAAAAATTTCATCTGTGATTTAAGTGAATTTAGAAAGAATTTGTTTTGCATCTTTTTCTTAAATTATTGTTCAGTAAAAATGATATAGTACTAGTAAAAGGAATTCATTTTTTTATGAAAATAACATATTTCTCACGTCACTTATGGTAAACACTTTGCTGGCTTAACCCTAATGGACGTTTGCTCTTTAGATCTATGGAATACATAAATATAGCACATATAATTGATTTTTTTATCCCGTCCTATAATATTGTATAATTATAAATTACACATAAAAAACACATCAATTAAAAAAGTACATTTGATCAACTATCTATAAAGTAATCAAAAAAGTTTAAAAAAGTAATTACAATAGAATACCAAATGTATTAATTAACATTTTAACGAGCTTTACGATTTAAAACGGTTACCTAAGGTTAGGTTAGAACATGCGTTATACATGTCTTGGAAAATCCTTTACCACAACTACGTCCTCTTTAATTAGTAAAATTTTGGCAGCCTGAAAGATCAAAGGGTATTTCAAACGTATATACTGTAAAAAAGCTTGTTAATACATTATTAGAAAGAAAAAAAAATGCAATTATCAATTTATAGTAAAATTTGAAGATGTCAAATAACATAGAGAGAATTTTCAAAGAAATGGATGAAAACGCATCAGCATTGATATAATATTACTTGTAAAAATGGTTGCTTAATATTTAAACTAATATTAATTGTTACTAAAATACACCCTGCTAAGTTTTCTAAGGCTTCCTGTTGCTTTGGGAGGTTATATTACCCAGCGAAATGTAATCTTAAGTTTAACACAAAATCTCATCAAAGCTAATAGTTTTAAAATACATTTATATGGAAATTTAAAAGCGGCGGCCGCATTTATACGAAATAAATGTACATTAATTTTAATATTTTCTTAGATTACTTATAAATGTAAAGAAAATATTTTCATAATCATATCTGTAAAACTAATTGGTCTACCCGGTAGCTGAGAGGGTAATTGTGCTTATTTTGCATCCAGAAATTACAAGTTCAACTTCCTCATCTGCTGGGTTTAAAAAATCTAAAAAACTAGGACTGGATGTCCGTTCGGCTAAATAATTGTGTGTTAACCAATTTTCGGGAAAATATTCTGTCAAGACATGTTTTTTTTACATTGCGGAAATCCATATACTCGGAGTGGATATTCACACTGTGTAGATCAAATGCTACACTTTGGTAGCAAACATAGTGTATATATTTTAACATATCTTCCCGGTAGCATAGAAGTTGAAGTGCGCGTCTAATTATCCAGGGAATGCGGCATCAATTCCCACATCTGTCGATTTTTTCAAAAATCAAGAAATGTAGAACTGGATGCCTATTAGGTTGAACAATTTTCGTGAAAAATAATCTGTCAAAACGTCTTCATATTGAGGAAATCCATATTATTTCGGAGTAGAATTCTTCATATATGCTCCACTTTGGGAGCGAAAAAATATAAGAAAGAATAAAGAATATTGAATAGTTTATATCGTTATTTATTTTGGATATTTTTTTTAATAAAACACCAAACAATTTCATTGTAAGGAAAGAAAACCATCTGCGCTCAAAAGTTTCGAAAATAAATTTTCGGAACAGATTCCATTGGTAGTAAAACAATTCAAGTCGAATAAACAATCGTTTCAATTCATAATATCTCAATTATATTGTTATTTAATAGCGCTTTTACTGTTTTACTCCACGAGTTTCATTCCATATATATATATATTATATATATTCCTTACACTGTAAGCTGTAATAAGCTTTTAAATTATTATTTGCAAATTACGACTTTTTTATTTTTGATTCACTTTGGTTATAGTCTGAACTTTTGTAATTATTAGATCTTACAAACCATTCATGACAACATTAGAATTTTTTACATTTATAATATTTTTAAACATTATACTACTTCAATTAACCTATAATAATTAGGTAAACAGCATTTTTGTGAAATTTTTACACGTTGACTTGGTCATTATTTCTAGGTTACTTTAAAAATTGTGACCAATGATCAACAGGAGAGTAAAAGTATTCTATAAATCTAAGTTTTAAAGTAAATATGCAATAATAGGATGGATAAAGAATAAGTTTTAATTTATCCCAGGCAAAGTCGTGCAAAAGGAATCCTGTATCATATACTTTAATGGAATACTGTATTGGTTTATGTTACTGCAATGTCATTTATATTTTGGCTCAAAAATTCTAAATGTTAATTTTTGTAAGTGAAAGAATTCAACTATTAGTAGTAGCACACACTTTATATTGTCTGTTTTAATATTATTACCATCTAATTTTGTTCCACATTATTCTTTGCAGTAGAGGACATTTTATTTAAAAGAATAAAGAATATGAAATGCAGTGATGGCAGTTTAACTCTTTGTTTTAAAATTGTGTAAAAGGAAACAATCATGTATACAAAGAAAATTTATCCATAAATTTGATAAAATCGTAGAAGAATTAAATATAAATAGCTGTAAGCAGGATAATAATCCAATTCTACACTTTATTACATTCAAGAATATGGTACACGGTTTTTAAGAACAACACACGCGGAGTAAAAAAAAACTATCTTACAACAGCATGCCGCGGTATGTACTGTGGGAGCAACAGTGCTTTCTTGCTGGTGGCCATGCATGCAGCTTCATATGTGCACATGCACACAACAGTCAAACACCACGCTGCTGGAACAGTGCACAGTTCCATACAAAGGTGTTTGTATTTTTTCATAAGCTGGGGGATGGCTACTGACATTAGGCTTAATAATTTTGTATTGTTCAAGTATAAAGAAAAAAACAACCCTCTTCTTTGCTACAGTTGATGTTAACTAATATTTTGAAAGTAATTTTAAATTTTTTCGATAATATTATTTTTTATTAATTATATTAGGTAATATTTTAAGTATATACATAAAGTATTACTAAGGAACTAGGGTTAAAGCGGTTGTATTTAATTAAATCCAAAATCACAAGTTACCCACGTAAGCCTCGTCTGTGTGCAAAGTTGGTGTTAGCAAATACGAACATCTTATAAATGTTATGTTTGAGTAATGTTCATTAAATATTTGCCTAAACTTTATACGGAGAGAGCGTTGTGTACATCTGTACGAGTTTGTGCTGTGATAAACCCCACGAGTTAACTTGTTGCTAAATTTGTGAAAAATAAAATATGCATGTTTATAAAGTTGTCTGTAATATCTTTGATAAACAAGACGAGAGCTAGGCATTCAGTAAAGCGTTCATATTCTTCTTCATTATCATTTCTTGCTTTTGATGTCAAGCATATTTTGCTATAAGTAGGCATTAGTAAATGTATCATTTTTTTTTGTTTGTAGATGTAGTTAATGTTGCATTTAAGGTTAAACATTGAAACAGGTATTTCATATTTTAAAGGTCTTCACAGATATCAACTAATTATTTTCATACTCACTCTAAATATTACTTGATATTGTTTTTATTTATCATAATTATTTGTCAATTAATAGTTTTTTCTATTAGTCTATCAAGACTTATTTTGAAAAGGCACACTCTTTCTTTAAACGAAATTTACAAGGCACATTACATTTTTCTCAGTTGCAGCCATTAAACTTAAAAAAAAATACTTCTAAAGTAATGATAACTCAGAACAAAATAAAACTACTGTAAATATTGATTAACAATATTTTTGTATGTAAAAATGTAACATGCTTTTATTAAAATCTTAAATTTGGAAGAATAATGTAAAATAGTGATTAAAAGCTTAAGAAAAACAAGAGTTAAAATTTATAAACGCTGCAAAATATAAAAATAAGCCTCTTTTTTAATAAACGAATCAAAAAATAAATCCATTAGTTTTTAACGTATTTATCAATTTAATTAGACGTCGATATTAAATATGATATTGCTGACTAAGTGAAATCTTTGAACGCATGATTTCTTCTCATTTATCAAAATTATAAACTTTAAATATATTAAAAATCTTTCCTAAATATTCACATTGTTTTCAAATAACCAACTTTACAAAAACTATCAATATCTCGCCTTAAGAGAAAGAAATGATGGCAAAAAGTGTGATCTCAAAATGTGTTTCCAATATTCTAGAATAAATTTAATAATATGCTAATCCGGCTTATGTAAAGAACTTCTTCTTGAAACGACTTTACATGCCTGGTGTGTTTTTTGCCTTTTCGTTTTTTTATTTTATATTTTAAAGATAGCTCCAAATCATTCAACACAAAAAATTTTAAAATGTAATAGTATGATCACTGAACAATGTTTGGTAATGATTTTTCAAGGGTTTATATAAAATATGTGTTTTTAATCTAAATTTTTTATTTTTTATCTTTTCATTGTATAATAAAGCTACTGATAAATTTAACAGTGTATTTGTATCCAAGAATCAATATTCTTGACAAGATAGATGGGATATCATCCCCAGGCATTCTTTGTATTGACTCTTATATAAATTTGTTTAAATATTGCTCTTGAAAATTATGTAAAATTGATAAATCTGACTATGGATGTTTATGAAATCAGTAAATATATTTTTAATTTTATTTATTTAAACATTATAAGCGAGATAAAAGATTGATAAGTGTTTGGGCCCCGAATCAGTTGAAATACGAGAGAGGGTTCAGAAGAAATTTCTGAGTATTCTGTACCTGCGGGTGTATGGATACTATCCATGGCTTTATCCAACTGCTTTCATTTTGGGCATGTTTTGTTATTGTAGCTTAAAACTGAGAAAAAATATGTATTTGCTGACGCATTTTTTTGACATGCCTGGTGTTATTAATAACTCTACCGCTCTGGCTAATATTGGTATGCATGTCCCTAATAACTACCTATGAAATCGAGAAAATCAGCTTTTTTCATTCCTAGATGCAGGATTATCCTGCCAGTAGCCATGCCAATGCGAAGAGCAATGGTGATGTTTATTGAGATTACCTTGGATATTGATATCTTCCACCTAGCTGAGCTTAGATGGATGATTTTATATACATTATCAGAATAGGGCCTGTCTAACTTACTTGGTAGACATTTTTTTTTCTTTCTGTATAACACACTTTACAATAATTTGAAGGACCATTTATCATCTTGAAATAATTATTTTGGTTAATTTATAGCGTGAAAATAAAATTTGGTTATTTTTAAAGAATGATATTAAAATATTTTAAACCATGACATAGTAATTGAATCTATAAAAGTACACAGAAAAATAATTTCAAATTACTATCATAAAATATATTTTAGTTCATGTTGTTCATTAAAATAAAAAAATATAAATATGCATTATTTCCAGCAATAAATTTAGGTCAAATACAAAATGAACGATCAATAAAGTTTGAATTTTTAACCCATCATAGCTTCATCTTTTATAATATTCAGGCCACTCAAATTATCAGGTAATCAAGTACTCGTCATAGTATTCGTATTCGTAAGTATTCGTTATATCTAAACATATCATATGGTACGGTATTATATTCCACGCATCAAAGATGGCCCCTTAGCCTTACCTATATAATTATTTATTAAATTAAACAGTTTTTAAATGGTGATATTTAAATAACTAAAAATATAAAATTTTATACAAAAGCTTGCCAAGTAATAACAATAGTAATACAGCATATTTTTTATTTTTTAAGTAGAATAAAACTATATCTTCACTAAAAATAGTGTATCCATCATACGTATATTGTATACTTTGATATAAAAGTATGGAAGTGTGTATTAATTGAGACTTTTTAAACTAAATCATTTTCAAAATACTTATATTGAACGCTAGGTATAGCACTGCATAGAAGAAAAATACTTAAAAGTTCTTAATGGTCAAATTTTACGAACTTAAAAATGTATTGCAAAAATTTAGCCGTACAAGTTTAATCTAATAAATTGCATTGTATATTTTCAATATCGAAAATGCACTCATATGGTATATTAGTAGTAGCATGAATAAGAATTTATAAATCTTTAGTAGCATCAAATGCAACCTAGTTTTGTGGTTTATATGGAGCTTTATGTTTTTTTAGAATTGTATACAATAAACACTAAAATTTGTCATTATTTTGGGTAAAATAAAATATTGAATTAATTTCAAACGGATAATTATACTACATCTTTGACAGTAAGTTACTATTTGTGACAAAACATGCTCTTTGTAATACTTACGTACACAGAATTTCTTCCTATGATAACAAACAACAATCTATCGTGGAAATGGACATTTCAACAAGAGAATTAAAAAGCTTAAACTATTAAATATTGTACAAATATTTAACTGTTATTTAAAATTAAAGAAATTATTCCTAGCCTAAATTTAAACCTAACTTAAACTAGCCTAATCTATAAGAAAAATACGAAAGAGGGTGCAAATTAATATACAATCCTATTTTATTAACTAATTTATTGGCTGTTATAAAAAATATTTGAATAAATTGGTGCTATTCCATTATAATAAAAATATAAGATTATAAAGAATATGACAAGTAAGTGATTGGTGAAACTGTAGTATGATAGTATGCCGTTAAAAATATTTCACTTTTGTCTTCATAGAAATAATTTATCACGCCATCTTGCCAACAAAACGACTAAAACTGCAACACGACGGAGCACATTAATTATGTATGCACAATGTAAACAACAAGTTCGTTCAACCTGCACAACTCATAAAAAAACCTCCTTTTTAATCGTTCCTCGCCCTCCCTACAAAGCTTTCTTGCCTCCTTATTTTATGGATAGGAGTGATTAAACAAAGTGCTGATAGTTTCACGAAGAAAGCATTTGGATTGACTTTACGGTTAGTAAAATATTTTTTATTTTATTTTTTTGTTATTTTACACCTGCTAAGTTTATGAGGACAATCATTAATTTTATGTAAATAGTTAATGAACAAAAAAACATAATATTTATTTATACTTTATATTATTTATACACATCAATATATATATTACGTAATACATCTAATAATTAACGATGATTTTCACATTTTATTTATTTGCCGTGATTTATTATTTGTGTCCACGGTAGCATACAGGTTAGCGTGTACGTTTTGCATCCTTGGAGTACAAGTGAAATTTTCACACCTGGTGAATTTTTGAAAATCTGAAAATGCAGGACTTATACCCAATGGGTTGAGCAATTGTCTGATGACCAATTCTCGTGAAAAATAATTAGTCAAGACATGTCTTGATATTACGAAGATCTATATGCTCCACCTTTCAAGCGAACATAATATAATATATAATATATACAATTCAGAATCTATATATTTACCGTCAAACTCAAAGAACGAAGCAAGCTTACCATAAGAGCCCTTTTTTCAAAGCTCTTTAGAATGATTGAAATGGCAAAATTCTTCATTTACAAATTATCAATAATTTTCAACCGTGACATCATGAAATTTTAAATGTCAAATGTTTGAATTTTTGTTATCTAGGTTACTACGTAAAATGTAACAATGTTATATGTATGAATGCTATAATTTTGTATAGCTATTCATTTTTAATCCAATTTATTTTTGAAATCTTATAAATAATCTTTTTTAAATATAAAATATAATAAAAACAACTATTTTAAATAAACATAAAGAAAAATATATTATGTCCAAACAAAATTCATTCATACAACCCATATTCAAATACTATTTTCCCTTTTATATACCCCTTTTCCGATACATACATGATTAATAAAAGCTTATAAAAAAGCACATACAGCAAGTTTTTAAATATACACATTTTCCCGTTGAGTTTACCCTACTCAAGTTAAGTGAAGATCAGAGTGCATTTGACAGCTGACAATTAAGGCTGCGTTTGCATTCTGTTGAACCAACTAATCGGCTTAAACTAATTGAATATGTAAAAACTAAGCTCACCACTTTGTAAAAGCAGCTTGCTTTCGTATTGACATTGTATGTGATAAATCCGCACTACTGTTAAATGGATTTATATTTTAAAGTTGATTTATTATTTAATAATGTAAGGTAAGCTTAGATCTTTAAATCTGCTTAATTTTATATTATATGTTTAATTTAATAACTAGTTTCATAATCATACGTATACTGATTCACAAATGAGTTTTTTTAAGAGATCTGAAATATATAGAGATGGTGAACGATTTGTCCACTTGTCATTAAATATTTGATGAAATAATAAATCACAAATAAAAATTAAATGTCATAGAAAAGTTTTCTACCGAATTATTGCGCATATGTTTTGAGCATATTAGACAATTTATGATTGATTTCAATTGTTTTTTTTTTCAAAATTATAAGTTTCGAATTGCTTGAAAACTAAAAAAAGCTCTTAGAAATGTAAAAAAAAGCTTAAAAAATTCACTCAATTTTGATGACATTTTTTTGAGCGCATAAGCAAAATACGACGTTAATAATATATGACTAGCGAAAAAGTTTCGCGAAATGTCGAATTTTCATTTTACTTCGCTAATAATACACAGTTACTGGTATCGGTTTCAATCTAAAGTACTTAATTGCTTTTAGTAGTTGGCTAGACTCAGCTACATTGTAAGTTTGATAAACTTTTAAGTGCCAACTTATTATTTTTGGAATTGCCACTCGAGCTTTTTTTTTTGGTTTTCACGTGTTAATGGTTTATTAATATAGCCGCACAAAAGTCTCACTTTTTAAAATTAATTTTTACACAAACTGAATATTATAATGAAATCCATTAGTTTATTGTTTTAAATGTACAAGTATTGAATCTATACTAAATTTAGAATATTATGAATTCCTCTACCACCAACGTATTTATCAAAATAAGACACGGGAGACAAAATTACACGTTACATTTAATATTCAAAAGGATTGTTTCGTTTAATTTCATAAATTAATCAGTTTTCAACATGGAATTGTAATCGTTTGACTGTATGTTTACAAACGGTGAGTTTGTTTTATATTCACATCAACACAAAGCAATATAAGTGTGTAAAAATTGGGTGTAGCAATAATTTCTAGAAAAAATAAATCAGAAAAATAAAATAAAAAGGTCACTTAAAATTTAGAAAATTAGTGTAATTCGATGACATTTAAGAAATTTTATCTTTATTTCTTTGAAAATTTTTCCGTTGATATTGTAAAATATCATATTCAGAAAAAAACAGCCTTAATTGTAGAAAAGTAGATGTATTCAGATTGAAAACATCAGAATAAATTACTAAACTGAGTAACACAGCTTGATTAAGCCTAGTTTTTTTTTAAATAAAAAAACCCTCATACAACATACATTAAATCTCTGATATTAGTCGTAAAAGTCATCAGAATTCAATTTACCATCACTACGTGAATACATGATACATCAATACGTACATGATTGATTTATTTTTATTTTTGTCGTATTTAAGATATTATATTTCGTTATATTATTATTATAACACTATTTAAATAAATGACTAAAGAGAGACAAGAAGTGCTGCTTAATATTTTATAAAATGAAATTAATATCCGTATGTACAAAGAGTTACGAAAAGCTCTAAAATATTACAAAAGATGATATATTATAATATGCAATTTTTATATGATATTATGAACAGAATATAAAATTTATAATAATATTCTGTGTGCGTTGATACAGTGGAAAAAAAAGCTTAGTTTTACAATTCTGTTTGCTCTTTGAATGGAAAATACAAATTCTTTATAGTGTAATGCAGCCTGACAAGTAACCAGTTCAAAGGACAAAGGGAAAGCTCGCATGAATTTTCGCGAGACTGAATACGATAAGCGAGAAAGAATTTGAATAAAACCATTGCATTGAATATATTGCTACTTGTCATATTTTGTTGAAGATGAAAACTTTATAAAAAATAGTTTGAAGTTTATTGTCTGTATTATTTTATATTAATATCATTTAGATATCGTCACACTGTGTAGATCCATATGCTCTACCTTAGGAGCAAACTTGGTATGGTAAAAATAATAAAATTATATTTTTTATGCTTCAAAATAATCTTACCCAATCTGCTGCTTCTTAAAGCAGAATAGATTTTACTTATTTGTTTAACTTATTAATTTGTAGTATTAAATGAAGTTACAAAATACTAATATGAATTTAAATGAGCAAAAAGATGTAAGTAACATGTATTCTTAATAGATAGATATCGTGGCAATATGCTCCACTCAGAGAGCGGGTGTGAAAGTAAAAAAATAATAAATACGTAGTTTTTAATGAATTTTTATTTATTTTTTATTTTGCAAGGTTTAGACATGTTAATTTTTCTTCTAACTGAATATTGTAAAACCGTTAATTTACTTTTTCTGATACCTTGTTTTTAGAATTATGTTACCATTTAAAAATACACCAAGCATACAATTTATATAGATTTGCGAATTGTTATTTTTGTGATATTTTTTTCAGAATTATTTTAAGCTACGTATGATATGTATATATATATATATTTTTTCTACTTTGGTATTAAGTTTTTTTGTAAAAAAACCCATTTTGTAAAAACATAGGCGTCTTGTGCTAAAATTTAGTTTTGCATTTTTTAGTGAGTATTTCATTCAATTTATTTTAGGACAAAAAATAATAATTCAATACGAAGTTAAAAATATCACTTTCAAATTTTTATTTTGAAATATGAAATAAAAAAATAAATGCTGAATGGTATATCAAATGAGTTTAAAAAATTGATATATATATATTTATATGTATGTAGATATGGATATTAGTATACGTCATATCACTGGTTATACTGGTTATATTTGCTAAAATTATTGATATATTGCCATAACACTCGACAAAATAATACTGGCTCAGAAGACCGTTGAAAGAATTCATTTGTAGTAATTAATTAGTTGCTTGCTACATATTACATTGATATTTTTGCATAACGCATTTCAAGATCTGTACTTAGAGAAAGCTTAAAATAACACTAAGAAAGCTTTGACATCGAGTACATTATAAGAGAAGCAATGAAAGCTATACATGTGGCAAAGCTATGCATTTTGAGAAATACATTTTTTCTTTAAATACCATGTTTGCTTCTAATGTGGAGCACATGAATTTACACGGCATGAAGATATCCACTCCTAAAGAGGAGTATAAAAATCTCCGCAATATGAAGACGTCTCGACAAATTATTTTTCACATGAATTGTTTATCAGACAATTACTCAACCCAATGGGCATCCAGTCCAACACTTTTGAGATTTTTAAAATCCGACAGATGGGGACTACGCTACCGAGGAGAATAAAATTACTAACGTTTTTATACATTTTATTTACTTATGTACATAAAAAATGAGGCGAAAAATGTGTTAATAAGCAAGTATTTTGCAATTTCAAAATAACAATGTCGTACGACAAAATCAGCAATTTTTATAAGAGCAAAAACATTTCTATTTAATAAATATTAATGAATTTAGTTCTATATGTCACGGCTTTATAGTGTTCATATATTTTTTGGACAAAAGGGGCCATTGAAGATTGAAGAAGAAAATTGTCGCATCACAGTTACTGGACTCTTCTTCCTTATATTTTAATTAATTTATTATAAAGAATTTTGTATAAATATTTTAATTTTATCCTAAGATAAAATTCTATTATATATTCATTCATAGATCAAAATGACCAAATTTTAACTTAAGTTAGTATACTTTTGAGAGGGCGATTTAACTAATATACTCAAATATATGTATACCCGTTTTTTATGTTTGGAAAGTTATAGTGATTTCTCAATGATGTGAAACAATAATTTTAAGAATTTATTTTCTAAATTTAAATGTTTTCAGGATTATGTTAGAATAATTATTTTCGATGTTATAATAGCCTGTAAGTCTTGACAAGACTGGCGTAGACGGTTAAGCGACGTTTGACGGCGATCAAAGGTGTTACGTATTTCGTATCGAGCTTGAGGTGATAATGATGTGTCCGTCATTTCCAGTCATTCTACGCACGTATTAAATATTAACTGCCAACTAAAACTGCCCAGTATGTAAACAAGGTCTTCAATACATCATATTATAGACCACGTTCAGGGTCGAGAAAATTTTAGAAGATAAAAATATCTAGGATATTTCTTATGAAAAAAGATCTTGAATGATTGAGTTGTTACCGTGGAAAAGTCGTAAATACAGTGGTTTTTTTTAACCGGTAGATCAAACGTTTAAGAGGCTTTGTTAATTTTTAGATGTATACGTTTTTTATTTGCCTGATTTTCATATGTGGGATCAAAACATTGTGTAACTAGTCAACAAACATCCGTTGTTAGGATATATTTATTGATATAATATAATTATATATTTAACATCTATATTGTATATGGGCCGTACTTATAATTATCATATATTACATTACATTATAACAGACATTGTGTTTAAATTACATTTTAAAATGAAATTAATAGTTTTTTAAATAACAAAAATGTACATAAGAAGAATAAAAAGCTTCATCATAGTTAAAATAAACATTTTCAACGGTTATTTATTTTACCATAGAGCCTCCCTGGTAGCGTAAAAGTTAGCGTCTAGCAATACGGGAATGCGGATTTGATTTCTGGATTTTTTTAAAATTGAAAATTGCTATTATATTGAATATCTATTATGTGAAATAACTGTCTGACAAACAATTATCGTGACAATAATCTGTCAAGACATCTCTACATTGCGGAATCCTATATACTCTACTTTTGAGGTGGATATCTTCACACTGTGTAGATCTATATGCCCCACCTTGGGAACAAACATGGTATAAAAAAAACTACAAAAATGGAGAGTGTAATTTAATCAGATATCCATTTATTTAGTACCGTTGCATACCAAGTCTTTAAAAATGGAACCTTTATAATTATAAGGCAAATTTTTTTGCTTTAAACGAGTGTTGTCGATTTCCCACGATATACCGTGTATTGAGTACTGTTTTTATTGAACAATGACGTAGCTGCAGGATTTTCATATTTTTTCCTAATACTTTTTCTTACGTTCTTTCATTTTTTTTGCTACTGTAAATTATACGAAAGCTCCATGTGATTCATAGAAGTCGAAGACATAAGAATTATTTCTACTAAAATAACGTTACAGAGGCAATATTCTCTATATGAAAAGTATTTTTCTACAAACCTTATACACGTCAAACAATTTTATATTTTGTGTAAATTATAATGACATTTTAGCCAATAGTTGAAGATGTAGACCGATGCTGTCAAATTTCTTTTTGACAGCGGTCGACAATCCATCCTTTGTAACACTGCCAAAAAGACCAAATTAATGATCAATTCAAGTCCTTTTCGCGTCTATTGTTTATTTTTCGTGACAGCGCACATTTTCTTTGAAGTTTTTCTTCCAAAATATACGACTTTTTCATCACTTCACTGTTTTTATATCAAATATACTATACTGGTCCAGAAGACTCTATTAATTTTTTATGAAATAATGATGCTTAACCCTACGTTGCCAAAGCTTTAGATTACATTTTTAAATGTATATAAATTTCGATAGTTTTTGTGTTACTTTTATGTTAAATAAATATTTGTCTTCTTGATAAGCGTAGTTGGTAGCGTGCTTGCCTAGCAATCCGTGCTAGGACGCTTATTGGCTTGAGAAATTGTCTGACAAACGATTTTCGTGAAAAATAATCTGTCGAGACGTCTTCACATTGCGGAGATCTATATATTCCACTTTGAAGTGAATATCTTTACACTGTGTAGATCTATATGCTCTAATTTGGGAGCAAACATGATCTATATCTGTATACACACATATATATATATATATATTTTAAATTTGAATATTTAAAATTGATAATGATTTAAGAGCTTTTTTTTTTCATCTATTGTATGTTTTTCTATGTAGTTTAAGGAGTATTACTTTATCATGAGCTATTTATAATTGGTATTACTTTTGATAAATAAATGTAAAACAGTATGTCTTTTTTATTTTAATTGATGCCATAGAATAATTTGTGCTATGTTTTTATTAATCCTTTTTTTATAATAAATGTAACTAATTTTTTTTTTTTAAATAGAAATTTTTATAGATAGTATTAAAAAAAACTGTGTTTTATTCTACTCTGTGAACACATTGTTAAAATTTAATTTACATCATTATACATTCGATTAAGCAGAATTGATATTCATACGTTGTTAATGATCGATACTTGCACATGTTTGTTTACGGTTGCTGTTCACAGTAAATATGAAAAGCTCCCATTATGCGATGCATTAATAATTTGTGCCTGACTGGTATGATTGATACAACCTGATTTAATAGCACATAACGTATTGATGCGGCCTGCTTTCAAAGGTAACAACGAATCGAAAAATACACTCCCGTGCGATATAATAATATAGCTGTAAAGGGAAAATTGCAGAGAAATTCAGGATTACTATTCAATAAATGTATTAAAATAATTTTAAATTTTGAAAAACAATATTTTATATATCGCTTCCTTAGTAGGACACTGACTTAAGTATAAATTTGTCCGGATGTATTATGTATACAGTTTAACATAATTTTTTCTAGAAAAACTCTGAAATGAATATCCCCAAATAACATATTGAATAGAGTACATTAACAAGGACGAAAGATTTACTTTCGCTCTCCTTAAATATAGTCGATCTTAACTACGACAGTGTCATATTATTTTGCAAGAAATATTCATCACATTTTTTGTAGTATTTGAATATATTAAAAAAAATGATTAAGGATATATTATGTGTGTATACACAAAAAGTACCAACCGCTAAAATACCTTTTGACTAACAGGTATACAGGTGGATCTTTTTTGCATATATTGTATAAATGATCATGTGATACTTTAACCTAGTATACATTTATCTCATCGGTGGCCAATCTGTAAGAACGTACGCTTTGATACCAAGGATTTTATATTCAAATCCAATAGCTATACAATTATTTTTCAATGACGAAAAATAATATTTAGAATTTAACGCTTGGACGGTTTGGCAGTGTCCTATGAACGATGTTCGTAAAAACTTCTTTCAAGATAAGGTTTCATATTGAAGATGAACAAACACAGTACAGTAAATCCGTTTTCAAATTTATTCAGTTATTTTATATTGAAACAATCCTGTACAGCAGATTGTATTTATAAATAAAAATATAAAATTAACTACACATCAAGTACGTTAAATATATTTATGAAAGTATTTTTTTCTTACAAATTTAGTTTTTATTTGTCTGGAGTGATTTTTTCAAATTGTCAATGAAAGCTTATTAAAGAACTAATTAGTTTTTTTTAAGTTTGAATTCACTTCATTTCAGTCAAAAGCTCCATAGTACATTGAAAAAAGCTTTGCGATTAACTTTTACAGCGTAACTTATATTAGTTTCGTTCCGGTTCAATAAAAAAATAAGTTCTAAGCAGGTATCAAATGAAGTAACAATAACTGCGCTGCAACGTTACAAAGTGGATAGATTGCGGAGAATTTTCTTCAGGGTAGTAATTTGCGACGGGACTTCATGCAAGTAGGAAATGAACGTGTAAAACAATCCCCATTAGCGATGCCGCTATAACGGAAAATATTACGATTTGAAAATCTTTCGTCTTAGACGTAGAATGAAAAAAGATTTCTTTTTAAAATAAAAAAAATATATTTGATGCCTTCTATTTAAATACATTAAAAAGAGCTATATTTGTTTGAGTGCGATTCGTTTACTTATTTATCGCGCTGAAAATAGTAGAAAAAACACAGAAAATTAAATGAAAACATTTTTATAAACATCATTTAACGAAAACCACGAGAGAGTAAAAATGAAATATAAAAAGTAAAAGACAGATTTTGAGGAAGATAGAAAAGAAAAAAAATAAGAACCACAATAACAAAAGAAGATATTTTTTCAAAGTCAATGTCAGCTTAAAAATAAATGCTAGCATATTTAGAAAATATGGTTTTGTATACCATTTTATGAAAAGTTTGTTAATAAATTTTATGTAGCGTTAATAACCTATTTAAATCATTTGAAGTTATATTTTTAAAATCCTTAATTGACCAGTCAAAGCATGCCAACTATTAAAATCTTAATAAATAAAATTATCTTATATTTAAT
>JAGVSQ010006421.1:0-16405 GCA_022683975.1 Rhyacophila evoluta | reverse complement strand
CTGACAAATAATATGAAGTTATCCATTTGTCAGAGTTAAATATTCTTTTTCGTGTTAAGATTAGCGTATTAACAGCTATCTCAAGATTCAGATAAAATCTAGTTTTATTTTTACATATGAACCATAAACCAAATGTTGATATTACTTTATTTTGATATGATAATATATTAAATAAATAAAACATAATCAGAATTACATATTTTATGTTAAAATGTTAGAAAATATGTCGAATATTTTATATATTCAACATTTAATATATAACATATAGTATTGTTGCAAAAATATTTGTAGTAACTTTACTGTGGTGACTGAGAAAAGAGAAAAATTACTTTGGTTAAGTCCTCTTCTTTCATTATGATATAATATATGATATGTATATTGTTAGGTGTCATTATTCAGCAAAAGCAATTTTCGCCTGATTCTGCTTATACTCAGAAAAGGGTTTAATTCTCAGAATAGACCCTCCCACATTCCGGCCTCCCGAAACCATCCAAAGTTGTGGAAAACAAAATACATTATTCATAATTGCTTTCTGGAAAGCCGTCTAAACCCAAAACTCCCTCCAGGGGAGAAAGGACGACGAGGCCTTCGGACAAACAAGGGTTAGGGACGCCTTTATATCCAAACGCCCAAAGGAAACACATGAAAGAAAATCTTTTCGTTCGTAAAATAATTATATGAATATTTAATCGTCAAATTCTTAAATAAATATAATCTAACGCACGCTGTGCAGTATCAACAATACATAATAATCAACTTCACTGAAATGTTGTAAAAATATACTTAGATAGATAGCTATTCGATGATGACTATACAGCTATTTTTATATAGAACAGGTAATATACTCGGGCATTATTTTTTTCTAAGCATTCTTCATAAGTAGAATTTGCATGAAGTCTTTTAAACAGATCTGTCAAATATATCGTTGTCTTGGTCAGTAACAATATTTCTTACACACAATCACTAAATGCAACACTGATAAAAATATTCGATTTGTTTTTTTTAAATTTATAATAGTGTAATTCAATCCCCGACGTCTATGAGGTTAGCGTACGAGTTTCGCATTCAGGGAATACTGGGTCAATTCCTACACTTGCCAGTTTTAAGTAATGTCTAAAAATACAGGATTTGACGCCTATTGGGTTGATTAATTGTTTAACGATCAATGCAAAAATAATTTGTCAAGATACATCTTCACACTGCTCTATTTTTAGAGAGAATATGGAAAAAATAGATTTATCCATACTTAGATATAAAAAAAAAGTATCATTAAATTATCGTCATATAAAACTTACATATTTAATATATTTAGCAGCGTATCTTTAGGTATTGTATTTTGAAAATGATAATTTTAAATAAGAAACTAATACTGAACTAAATTAAAAAACTCTAAAATAATATTCGACGAAGCACATATTAACTTTATTAAATTATGCGTTTATAATTATTTTTCAAATATGCCACGATTAAAATTCAGTTTAAAAGTAACAAATTTAAAAAAATGACCGATAGTCGTCAGTTTAAATTTTGTTAAAATTCAAATGTATAAAAAAAAATTATACAGATTTTACATAATTTCAAGTTTAATTGTGAATTATTTATTTGAAAAACTGAGTTCATAATATAATGGTAAACTTCCTATTGTATTTTTTTTATCGAGTAATAATTGTAGAGGGTAGTTATGTAAATAAATATTCAGCTAGACAATACGCATGCGGAAAATGTATTGGCAGAACACAAAATGCAAACAATAAAGAAATTTGCACGCACATCCATCTACTTATGTATAATCTGTTAACCCTTGTCACTTCCCCTCTCATTTCTAATCCTCTACGCATGTATAATATAATATATATGTAGTGTTATTTTGTTATATCATATCAATGGTGGTATTATTCGCTTAGTAAGTGCGAAAGCTTGCAAATTGCCCGAAAAACTGTAAATAAATAAATTAAATTAAAAAACTTTGTTTCGATATTTGGCTGAAAAAATATTGTACACTGTAGTTTAGTCAATATAATTTAGTAGACGAACAAATTCGATATTGAATTATTATATACTGAAGGGTTTTGCAGGCTTGAATCTCGTAACTATATCAAAATACACTTTACATCAATATGCATTTTAATGGACGTTAAACAAAATGATTTACAATTAAACTATGAAAAAATGATACATTCTTTATATCGTCGTATTACGGGCAAAAGACGTTAAAGTGAAAAAGTGGGTTTTGAGATAATTGAGTTTTAATGTTTGAGTCTCTCTGTTAAATACATTTCACGACACTTTCTATAGTTATACTGTGTTATGGTATTAGAAATTTTCGTAAAATTCAAACATTAAAACTCGATTATCTCAAAACTCAAAACTCAAAGTTTATAAAAAATGTATAAATTATGTGATATTATGAAAAAATATGAAAAAAATGTGCCAACGATACAAGAGATTGCAAAAAATAATACTATACTTTACAAAGTGGCCCAAACCAAAAAATCAAGATACGTGTTCCTGTAATATTGGCGACGGAAGATATACACAAATATTGTTATTCGAAAATAGTATTGAATTGAATATGAGCCACGTAATTTCACTTTGAATATTTTATTCTTTCTTCTGATAATGACATAGTACGGTAGCCATGTTAAAGACCCTATTAATTTGCTAGTCTAGCCTCGCCTTTATTGGTCTAATCAAATAAATGCGATACTTGATACAAGTTGATATAGACATGGCGGTGTATCAGTTGAACGTTAGATACGAAAATAGAAGACAACGCAGCGACGTCCCAGGGCGTGGGCGGAGGCGGGTGGACTTACCGCCCTTCCACAATCTCCGCCCTGGGCAGTAACACCAGCACAACAACTACCGACGCTTGTGGTCGTCACCAAGTAATCCTTTTACGGTATAAGCTAAGGTTTCCCAACTTTTCAGATGTTATATTTATCAAAGTTTTAGTAACACATATAACTCGTAGAAACTATATAAATTTAAAATTCTGATCATGCCCCAACTATAGATTCAATCTTAATATACCGCATTTACTTATATAATTTTTTGACCTAATAGTTACAGCAAAAAAAAATGTCGATTCTTTTAAACGTCACGTGTAATAAATAAGAATTGTATTACATATATTTTTAAATAAATATTAAAATATTCAAAAATCGAACGTTGTAACTCTTATTGAAAATAATAAATAAAAAATATGAAAATCGAACGTTTTCACCAAATTTTGAATCTTCTCAAATTCGAAATTAAAACATTAAAACAAAAAGATGGCGTGGACCATCATTTTTGCTCTGTACGTCAACTAACTTTATTTTATAAAATTGTCCTTTCCAACTTTGTACGTATAAAAATAGAAATAATTTATTGTTTTCATAGCTTTAATATACAGTATTAGTAACGAATATATATTTCGCCATTAGATAAAAACATATTTGATTATATACTTCGTGATTTTTAACTGGTAACTTTTGAGAATCGGTCTCGTAAGCTGTATTAGTAAGTAGGTTCTGTTAGTAATGAAAGAGCAGAGTAAAAGTGGTGAGCCTCTGTGGGATAACTTATAGTTTAACTTTTCTCTTTCAGTGCAGACGGACAGAGCGGAACTGTCTCATATCAGCTTTATATATTTACATTTTATACTGCTCACTATAAATTAATTCTGCACAGATGAAGAATATTAAACAACTAAAGATTACACATTTCTAAAGTACTTGGTTCATTTCAGCCACTATATATTAAAACTATTACACATAATTTATTATTTTACTGTCAAAATATTAATCTGATTTCAATCTTAAAATCTATTCCCATTGACAAAAAAAGATACGAATTTTATATGCAAATAGTAATAATTTTGAAACTCTGTGCTTAGTTGACACAGATCCAAGCAATAGTTTATTCTTTTACGAGATTTTATACTATAGAAAAGCGATTCTCAGCGTGGGTCCATAAGGACCCCAGTTGGTCACAAAAACTTTTTGGTGAGGCAAACTCTAGGGGAGGAACAGACAGAAATAAATTCAAAGTGAATAGTATACATTTCATGAATTAAAGTAAACTAGAACCCCTAATATATTACGAAAAAAATATCAATTGGAAATAAAGTGGGCACAGAATGTTTTAACTCGAAAAGGGACTATGGGTAAAAAGATTCATAACCGCTGATCTAAGCCCTAGTTAAAAATATTTACGAATTATTTGTTTACTATAATCATTTTTATAAAATAATAAATAAAACGTTTAGATAAAGGCTTAGTATGCGTCTCGGCTTAGTTTAGTAAAATTCTCGGTATTTCAACCATGTTTTACTTTCTCTTTTGAGTGATTCTGGTGAAGAAATTAATAAGAATTGACAAGATGAATAGCTCATTTTATGATAGTAGTTTTTACCAAACTGTTGTAAAATACGAAGAACTAAGAAGTTTTTCAATTTATGGCAAAATTTTCTTTTAAAAAAATGAAACAGAAGTAAGACTAAATAAATATCTTATTCGGAAATCAATAAAAAAAAAATCATGGATTCGTTATACCAGAAATGGTAGAATTATCTATTTTAAGCTGAAAAAACCTTTGTTTGTTAGTTGATTGGTTTGTCTAATGAAAATTAATAAGAAACAAAGTTAGAAATCGCATAAAGATGTGAGAAATATTATAGAATCAGTATATGATAAAAACGTAAATAATAAACCTATGTAGTATTTTATAAATAACGGAGCAGAATATTTTTCTTAAATTATAAATGTATTTATAGAAAAAAATACGTCCTTTTCAGAACTAATTTAAAGCAGTATCCCAACAAACTGTTAAATTCCAAATCCCAACTTATCCAGATTATAGTGGTAAAACGAGCACCAAACACGTGCCGGGGAAATCCCTATGCCGACTAATTGAAATCGAGTCTGGCCGATCGAAGGCAAATTGGAAAACAATCCCTTGATTTCCCGAAACTGTCGCAAGAACGGAGAAAACGTGTCTCATTCAATTGAACGAGCAATTCTGTTTGCCGCTCTATCTCCGCCCTACGTACAACAACCATAGACATTCAGACCGGTCTATTCCATTTTCCGCTTTATGGTAACATCCAGAGATGTCTGCGGTCTTTTTCATTAGATCAGGCAGACAAGACGGGAATAAATTTCCTCTAATTTGTCTCCGTCGACTAGGCTTTTGTTGATTGGGAGAACGGCATAGATGTACTGGGCTTAGTGAAGGTGTGAGCGGGAAGGACAGGCTTAAAATCCAATTACGTGAAAGCAGTACTACGACATCTATCGGATTGATTATGTTACAGTCATTGAAAGTAACATACCTTCGTATCGCCTTAACATATTCATAATATTTATTAACAAATGGTCACATCCCATTTACATAATTACTATTATCAAATAATTAATAAATAATTTTAATTGTGTACCTAAAAAACAACCTGGATAGAATGTTCAAAATTGAAATGATTATAATTCTATACAGTGATTCAACGATATATTTTGAATAAAAAATAAAAAGGTGAAAACAGTTCCATAGAATTCATCATAAGCTTCTTCCAATATTGTCAAGCTTTTTGGTGTCTCATAATTCTGTTTATCATAAATAGCTCGATAGTATACTTAGAGCTATTTTCGTTTCAAAATTAAAGCATATTGATCTGTACAATGTGAAGATTTCCGCTCCGAAAATAGACTATATGGATCTCTGTAATCTGAAGACATGTATTGACAGATTATTTTTCACGAGAATTGTTAGTCAAACAGCTGCTCAACCCAATGGGTATCTATTATATTATGGCATATTTGTTTTTTTTTAAATCTGGCAGACGTGGGAATCAAACCTACATTCTCCGGATTACTAGGCGATAATCTATCGGTTCTTAATTTTTTTCTATTTCTTGTTTAGTATGGGCATCGTCTTATGTTTCGACATAAACGAATTAATTTACAAAAACTGGAATAATGGTACGTAAATTATTAATACTTGTTAAATATACATATTTGACACATTTAAACAAAAACGCGATTGTTGGACTGCCATGTGGTGGTCATATACTCCACCCGGGGAAGGAATATTGAAAAAATACATATTTTTGCTTAATAAAATTACAATTCTATATTCAATAAATTTTGTCGATAGCTATTTCAGCGTTTTAATCCAACCATTATAAAAAAATACAACTTTATAGGCCCTGCATCCATAACTAGATAAACTAAAATTACAGTTTTATGACCTGGTCAAAAAACAAATTTGAAAATGCATGATTATAAATTTAAAACATTTTACTACAATTATGAAATCTCATTGGGTTCTTAACAATATATGTGTAAAATAATGCTTCGCCCACATAAAACAAAAAAAAAAAAAACAAAAAACGTTTGCTTAGTTACACTATCACATGAAAGAAACATTTAAGTTTCCTCCATTTTATTTCTCGTTCCTTTGTTTTAAAAGTCAGATTAATGTCAGGTCGTTCACACGAGGGGCGCTGCGGTCGTCGTCTTTATTTTCTCCGCGCCTTTGTTTTCATTTTTCCTTCGTTTTTTTTATTTTTTCAGCTCACGGCGTTAGAAAACCTCCGACGGTTGGGAAAATAAATCTTAGTCGTGCGGGAGGTTTTATTACCTCAACCGGCAAATGTACTTGTAACCCGAAGGAATGTGTCCACGCTCGATGAGCGGATATTTAAAATATTTACGTTATTCATGCACTAAAAAAAATTACACCTTACATAATTTTCTGATTAGCCAAACTTTTTATTTAGTACCAGTGTTTCAGTCATTTATGTATCAAAATATAATAAGATGTTATGCACATTATACTAAAAAACTACAAAAACTACACAATCACTGTTTATCTTCTGAGCAATATCACACCGTGGGTCGTAGCTTTCTTTATACAAAAGGTTTTTTGAACTATCAGTTCATATACTTTCACTGATTTAAAACGTGAAAATTTCAAAATTTCCAGCGCTTTTCAAAGTATTTTGGGTTAGTATCCTATTTGTCTTATAGTATAATTGCTTATAATGTGTAAATATCATTGCGCGCAAAAACATCTGGTGACGTTATTTCATTTTTCTTGTGTGTTCTTCTTTAGGCGATTTTGCATGGCGCATAATTTTTTTTATAACCACAGTGCGGTCCTGGTTTTATGGGACTGTTTCAATAGCTTACTAGTAATTTAATCATCCTAGACATGAGCTAGGCTTTTTTTTAGTATGATCGTACTCATAAATGCAGTTAAGTTAATCATTTCAGTCTTCATGATGGATACCTTTCAAAACTCTTGACATGAACCTTTTTCGCAGAATATAAATAACCTTTTGTTTAATAAAATCTTCTGAAAAATATTTTATATGTCACTCAGTGAATGAAATAAAGATCCATCGTCATAAGTAATCTAAGAAAACTGTACTAAAAGATAATTTCAGTTTGTTTTAAGAATTTACCATCTTTGAAAGGCCAAATGCTATAAAGTACCAATTCAATGATTTGAATTATGCAGTTATCTAGATTTTTTTTGAATTTCAGGGGTACATAAATGGGTTGCTAGTGGATTGAGTGATTGGTTCTCTAGAAACAACATAAAGAAAAATCTGTTCAGAAAAGTCATGAAAATTATCATTCCCACCAAAGGAGGACAAATTTCAAATATTTATGATCCAGTTGAATTAATTTTGAAATAGAAATAGAACTAGAATTGATAGATTTATGGCTGGTTTTTGATTAGGTGACTTGATAAAATAGAAAAAAAACTACAATTTGGAGAAATTCAACTGATTAATTAATACCAGTTTTGTATTGTAGCTAATAATAATAGCTGGTTACATTTTTATTTTGTTCAATGTTATTTGAATAGTTACAAATATTGAAAATAAAAAAGCAACCATCGTTTGTATATTGTGGACATGCGGAATGTATTTCATGTTTTATATGAGCATATAAGAGCTCACTTGAATTTGTTGAAATTACTTTTCGCGGGAATAAAAAACAAAGCTCGAATAATTTATAAAAATAAATCAAATTAAGATGTGTTTTGTTAATTATGTTTCTAAATGAACGCATGTACATGTTTAGTCTTTTAAAATACCTTACTTGTACAATTTTTTATACGTAAATTGAGATTTCAAATGAGTTTAGCTTTTTAATTAAAATAATTTTTTTAAAGCAACGGTTTCTTCTTTTGTAATTGGTTAATAAATGAACACAGAAAAATAGCTAAAAATATATTACCATAGACAAATTCATATGTTTTAAATAACTGAGAATCTACGCTTATAATCATACGTTTTGTTTTACGCGTATTAAAATGATTAAAAGTCAATTATCTCAATTAGATTTTAATATCTTCACATGACATGGATAACTATAAATAAGGCTTTACTATCACTTAAAGGAGTTTTAATTGTGAAATTTTTATAATATTTTTTTTTCAAAGAAATGTCAGACATATTTTACTAAGGTTGATCATTTACGTACAGTCGAATTTATTTTTAATTTTACGCGTCGACGAGACTTCAACCTGCGTTCTCTAAATGAGTAAGTACTCTTTACTACATGACCAACGAGACGAATTTGAATGATTTATTATAAATAATTTTAATTGACATACATAAGAATTAATAATATTACATTTAATATATAAAATAAATACACTCTGACCATAAAAGTTATCAATAATGCAAACTCAAACGTTGGTTTAATCATTTCACCCACAATATGCAAAAAAATGCTGCAAAATTGTGCGTATTAAATTCATTATTTTTTAGTATACTTTTTTGGTCTGCTATATTACTTAGGAAAATAAAACGTAAGTAGACATGTAATGTTGTTATTATCAAATTCAAAACGTTGAATATTCATTGCCTAGATCGCGAATTACAGCGAGTCCTCATTTGAATTTTCCCGCCTTTAAATGGAAACTCAAAAGACCCGCAGATCCTTCCGGACCGCCATTTTCACCCGCGTACCTACAAATGGATTTTCCTCACGTATTCTTGTGGCACATCCACAACCACGATTTGTCAACTTACAGATAACTAATATCATCGACTTTCCTTACTGAAAAATATGTAACTCTGCTTATTGAATATAAGTAAATTAGCCTTCGAAAAAAATGTAGTTATAGATATCTTGGAAATCACGTACTATTAATAAAAAAAAAAACAAATTTTTAAAATTGATATTATTTGAATTGTCGAGTAGCAACAATTATTTCTGAGACTTGATTGGCAAGGAAGGATCCGGAGTGTTTTTTAAAATTCAACAATTAATTTCTCAACAGCCAATTAAGAAGATGATATAGTATATAGCTCTGCGGATTGTGGAGTCTTTTAACAGTCAGATAATTATCTAACCCATTGAATATCTAGTTCTACATCTATGGATTTTTAAACATCCTATAGCTATGCAATATACGAATGTATACACACATTTAACCAGAAAAAACGTTTGCTTACATTATTAAAAAAATATTCTATTTAAGCACAGAATTTGTGTTATCGTATATTTTGAAACGTATAATTTATCATTTTCGTATATTAAGTATAATCTATTGTTAACTATTTAAAAATATTATTATATACACAATGAATGAGGCCTTACAAATTCTCCAGCGCAGACTTATACAATTTCCTCATTACGAATTCAAAAAAAGCGCGAAAAGAAAACATCTCGGGACCGGTATCCTGTACCCAGTCGTGGATTACCCAAGCCTGACTCCTTTTCCGCCCAGCAACTACCCTGTCCGCCCAAACCGCCCCCAGCTTCCTACTTGTCCAGGCTATTTTTCTCTCTTGTTTTTCTCTCGCCCTCCCGTCGCGGCTTGGTCTCCAGATTACGGTAATATATTTCGCGGGCGGTTCTTTGTCAGCTTAACCCCCTTCTCATTTTTTAGCAACCCCACCCTTTCATATCCTCGCTTTATCTATATCCTGGTTTTGGGCATGGCGTTCATAAATCTTTTTTGAAGACGGTTAAGAAGGCTATGATAAAGCTTTTGATTAAAAAGCTTATTTACAAACGAGAAAATATATGGTTTGATATTAATTTATAAATAGACAAAGTATTCATAACTTGTATACATAATAATTCAATTAAATATTAAATTGAAGGGCTTAAAATTAAATTTAAATAATATATATATTAAAAATCTTAAAGAATAAAAAGAATATGAAACGTTTTGAAGAAATCATTTTTTTTTTACAATACCAAATTATTTTTAAAGTGATTGTAGTTTCAGAAGATTAAATGAAATCAAACTGTGGAGCTAGGTTGAGTTTTAGGTTCAAATCCCATAGCTGCATAACAAATCGTTTTAATTTTCATATTTTTAGTAGAAAATAGTTAAATTAAAGTCTTATATATTGTAAATATTGTTATTTATAAATTTACTGAAGTCTTTTAAAAAAATATAAGATTTGTTTTCATTGGATAAAAATCTCAAGCCACTGAGCAAAATTTTCTTGCCAAGATCTTGCTTATAGAAATTAATGATATTTAAGAAGTATATAATTGTTTTATTTTAATTAATAGTGATATTTAAGTGAGAATTAATATTATATAATAGTTTTTACATAGGATTTAAGCATCTTTTCTCACTTTTAGTCCGCACTTAGTAATTAAAATGAATTGGCCGGCTAACGGGAACCCGAGGACAGTTTTTGCCCATTTTATTGCGCTATTAAGAATAAGTTTGAATTTATTAAAGCATTACTGCAAAGTTGTTTTTCTCTGGCGGGAAAATAATTTCCAGCAAAAGCTTTTACGAAAGTTTCCAGAAATACCGCAAGGGATTTAACAGTTAACTGCGGAAATTCAAATTTGGTCAGCCATTAGTTTTAATAAATTATAATTTAATTTCAAAATCATATAACGTTTATACTTCGATAATAAAAGTGATTTTTAACTTTTAAAATATCTTTTTAATCAAGGGAAAACGTTTATCACGGTGTAAACTATAAAAAATATATTTAATTATTATAATTCTACCAGTAGCCGATATATTTGCGTGCTTTGATGCCACAGGTAACATGTTTTAGTCTCATTGCTGGATGATTATTACAATTTGAGTAATTAGATCTAAATAATCCATTTATGGAGTGAATATATTTACACTGTGGACATCCATACACTCTCCATGCGTTGAAAAAATGATGAATTATCAGAGCACAAAAGAATCTCAACGTTTGAATTAATTCAAATTTGAACCCCCGGTAGATAAATTGTTATACTAAGGAACTTATTAAAAAATATATTTTTATGAAAGAAATAATAAATTATTTTATAGATATGACCTTGTGGTGATTATAAGAATTGTGGGTTAAGAGTTATAACAAATAACAATGATGTCGATTTCAAATATTCTATGATAATTTTGATTTTTTTCAGTCACATAGTAATGTTTTGTTGGAGAATTATTACATACTCAAAGTTGACCTTTATTTTATTCACAAAAACTTTTATTTTCATCTCAATTAGTATTACATGGGTACACTGTAAGGAATATATTTTACATAATTATAAGTTATTTTGACTTTTAAATCTGGTAATGTTTTTCATCTAATGAAAATAATGGCGTATGCAAAACATAGGTACTATTAAAAAAGGTTTAAAAACCAACTTTTATACTCCCCCGTAAAAGTACAGTAATAAAGTTCATCAAGAAAGACTCCACAAAAGCCAAAAACAACGAGTTGTCTATGCATAAAATTTTCGGACACGAGATATATTATCGCATAAAACCCGTTTTCACGCATTTGCATATGCCAAGTACCAAGCACTTGCGAAGCGCTTTCGGATGAAAGTATGAATTATTTTTCAGTTTTGTTTATATCACATATTACATAAAATGACCAAACATAATAAAACTTAACTAGAAGACGATACCGTTTAAGATGTATCAGTTTTTGTAGGGAACAATGAGTATCTGGCGAATAGGTAGTATTTTTAAAAGACTACTGAAATACTGTCCTGTAAAAAGCACAAATGATTAAGAAGTTATTTTTCTTATTATCCAAACTAAAAAATATCTTTTTCTGGGAGTGCTGTAAGTATCCCAAGAAACTGTGGTGACCTATGTTCAGCTGAAGAATGAAAAATATCAAGGTAATAAGAAGCTGCTGAAAGCATCTGGATTACTGAAATATTTTTTAAACATTTTTTTAATAAACCGCTAATACAGACGGTGTAATAGATTTATTTTGTGACATCGATAAAAGTAAAAATATAAATTCCCGACAATAGCTGGCAAATTCTCGTCAAAATCTATACAATGCAAAGATCAAAGTATTTTTTTAGTGATTATATTCACACTACCATGATTCATATGCTCCATTTTCAGAGCGGACGCGGACATGGTATTAAAAAGATAGGCATTTATATATGATGTAATTGTTTATTTTTGTTGTTCCATATTTAGTTATATTATAATTACACGCAAGAGATGTAAGTGTGTATTTTTATTTTATTTTATTTAATGGAATTTGGAGTAGGATCATTTGCTGTAATGTAGTCGGTGTAGAAGAAAGTTTATTACTTACGTGAACCCTCCTGAGCACAAAATTTTCATATGCATAATTGAACGCCTAACGTATGACGATTTTGAGCTGTTCGCTTGATCTCGTCACGTACGTGGCCCTTATTGGGAACCCCGAACTTTTCGAAATAGCTATGGGGTAAAACACTACCCCTTTAAACTCCTTTCATCTGTTACCACCTTAGTGGGCGCAGGGTTGATTCACAATCAAAATAATTATTTAACACTTAGAATGTTTTGAAACGCTTAAAATTTCTCCATAAACAATACAATGCAACTCGGGTTTCTCATTGACGTTTAAAGAATACGAAAAAATGATTTATAATATTTCATGCTATAAAATTTACAGATAGATAATGTTAAGATTGTAACAAGTTCATTACGAATGACACATTACACGTCATCATATGAATTTGAGCCACGCGCATCATGCTATATTATCATATTTTTAAATTATAAAGTTAGTCAAATTTTTCAGCACAGACACGATAATGAATGAAATCGTTAGCGGTGGACATGTTTAAAAAAAATTTCATTACTTAGTAGAATTATTGCATACTAAATGAGTAAAATTTGAGTTTATAGTCATTTAAATCTATGACCTAGTTGAAGTTTTATAACGATGTGCGATACATTCATTTTACTATGGTATTAAATAGTTCAAGATACAGTTTGTCTTGCAATAACTGTAATCAATAGTAATTATTAGTTGAAGTACTATTTGATAATTGAAACTCGGACTTAAAATAGAGGATATTTAAGGAAGTAACTTTAGAAACGTAAAAAGATATCTTCTTCGATCATAGAATGCATATATGTCGTAGATAGAATGTAATATGAAGAAGTGTTTTGACATATTAATTTTATGATCAAAATCTCACCCAATTGTTCAATCGTACATTAATCAATTACGTTATTGGAAATTCTGAGGTTATTTACACGACGGATTTTGTTTTATCGTTTCATTTACCATCCTTAGTTGTGTAAGTTTATATTTAACTGCCTTATTGACTTCACAAAATTCTTAAGACAAAATTTATTTTTTATTCGTAAATCTAAAATATATCATTTGGCAACCCTGCACTTTTCCTCCTCAACTCCTGTCTATCCTTTTTGTTTAAAGTTCTTTGGGTCGTTGGGTGAATTCAGTAGCGGGCCAATTATAAGGAATACATGTTTAATCCGATTAAAATTTATCGAGTATGTAACGAAAAATACGTAAAGACACACTAACAAAAATCACTTAAATCAATTATGGATTAATTGATTTAAGTGATTCATAATTACGAATGCTAACAGCATTAATTGGGCCAGTTTTAAAGTTATCAATATTTTATTAATTATTATATCCAGTATAGGCAAATGTCAAAAATATTTAATTCACAGAATATTTCACAAGAGTTGTAATATTTATAACAACTAATACAATCTCCGGGGTAAATAATAAACTGTAATAAATTTAAATAAAATTTATGTCCCGTAGATCCAATAATTGGCCGACAGCTGACTGGCATTAGTAATAATCAGTCAAAATAAATATTAATATTTGGAAAACTATATGCTCCACATACATTTTAGTGGGAATCACCAAATAAATTTTGCATTTATAATTGTATTATATTTTAGTCACTTGGTGTATTTTTGGGAAACGTTTTCATCAAGGATTATCTAAGAATATGTTTTATTTTGGACAGTCATTATTGTAATATCGTTTATAATATTATCGTTAGTATTTTTTTTATATTAAGTAAAATTAACATACCAAAAAGATTTGTTAGTGTTGAGATCATTAATAATGAATTATGTTTTAGTTTTTCAAAATATTTTTTTTATTTATGAGAAAAACTGAAATCAGTCAGTAAGCAGATAAATGAAGAAAATAGTACTGAGGAAAAATCCTGACAAGAGAAAACGTTCCGCCATTGGCATCGTAGAGGGAGGGGGTCCGGGTCGTCAGGGCGGCAGAAGGGGTATTATTTTATCTTTACGCCCGCACAACTTTTTATGTTAATTTAATGAAAAATTATGCCTACGGAGATACGGCTCTAGAAATAAAAGCACGGACTGTTGGTTCGGTTGGGACTTTAACGACATTACAAGGGGGCACTCGTGGGGTATAAATATAAGAGTACAAGGGTATAGAAACACGCAGCACCCTGCACGACCCTTCCATTTATACTCCAGCTTATGTATAATCTATATATTCTACACGGTGACTGCGAGAAAGGTAAAGGACGAATGGATCTTCCCATTAATTTCACATGATAAAATAAATTACTTTAGATGGTTACGCGGGCACTAAAATGTGATATATTTAATTACGGCTCATCAGTGCTTAATTGATTTCAAACGAATACGAATTAACAAAGCTCAAAAATTGAAATAAGCCTTGAGATAACTGTTAATATCAAATTCAATTTTCATATTGTATATTTAAAATTATTCACGTAGAATATCAATCACACACTTACAATTACATAGATCTATACACTACATATATTTTAAGATTATTCACAAAGACCGTTTATCAACTGTTTGCTCAACTTATTTATCTTTTTAATAGAATTTTAGTGTATCTATGAGATTCAATTATGTGTACATACCAATTTGATAATCGATACAAAAATCAATTACATTACAAATGATTATGTATATTTATTATGGTCTGCTACAAATTATTTCAAAGTTCCTCTATCAATAAATTTTGAAGGTGGTAATAATTATTGACGTAATTTTGCACAGCTTTGCCTGGGATAGTCTTCAAACTCATTTTTTTAATAAAATTAATTTTATTCATCCCGTTATTACAAATTTATCTCAATACTTGACCGTTTATAACATTTTTATTCTTTTACTCACCATCGGTAAAAATATTGTATGTTAAAAGTAAAACAAATTGCCTATAATTGGCAACCGAAATAACATGCGCAAATTTCATGTTGCTACTATTTATCGTTTGGGAGGAGTATTTGTGACCGACAGACACTCACATGTATATTCGGTTTTATTATATAGATATAGCATTGTTTAATTAGATAATATCTAATTCATATTTTAAAAATACGGTACGTTTCCATGCTTCTAAATGTGACAATTAACAACAAATGATATTTTACATATTCATCTTGTTTATCAGTATTTTTTCTTAATCCGGAAATAACATCGAAAACAGGTAAACATTTTTCCTACCAGCCTATATAACCTTTTCCTTTGTAAAACTTCTCTATTAATATTAATGTTATCGCTTTGTTTATCTAACCTTTTTGATGAAGCCACCGCTTGTTATGTTACGCAACTTTCTTATCATGAAATTACATTGTAATAACGACTTATATAAAATATGGTCGCTCTTATATAATATTTAACAGCTTACGTGCTTGATGATCGAGGTTACGGATTCGAATACAGCTGCATCATGATCTTTAACACACAAAAATGTAAGACTGAATGCTTAGTTAGTTGAACGATCGCTTAGTTCAATTCTAAATAATTCTTAAATACTGAACATACATATCTAGCATTTTTCCGGTACTAAATAAAACGAAAAACGTTTTTATTAACTATATTATAAAACAGAAAATACGCCTACATGTCCGTTCGTCAAATAAATATTTCCCACACAGTAAAAAGTAACAATATGAAGTATATTTGGTTGTAATCTATAAGTCAACTGTCTTACTTTTAACATTCTCACCGATGATTAATTAACAAGAGACAATATTGGTTGCATCCTTTTCATACGGAAGTATTGAAATAAATTTCTAATAACGGAATGAATAAAATTAATTTTAAATTGTAATTATTTAAAACTGGTATACTTCTATATGTGAGATCACTGTTAGCGACCCGGGTTTCGCCTTTCGGCATCTTC
>JAGVSQ010006420.1:0-16406 GCA_022683975.1 Rhyacophila evoluta | reverse complement strand
GCTTAAAAAATAAGCAGGTCTGGTTCAGACTTTCTTGTGGCATCCGCAATATGTACGATGCTTTTTTTGTGTATGAAAATGTTATTAACTATTGTTGAATTAATTTCATATATTAATAATGATAATCACAGCTTATAAAAACGATGAAAATCAACAACTTTGTTACATATTGATTAATTTATTGAATACAATAGATGTTTGCATCATCAGTTCTAATGATTGCCTCATCAATTATAACATCTAAACATGAGTTAAAACCTGTATAAATATATTATTCTATACCTTAATACAAACATCGTTTTTGACATTATCATCCAAGTTATAAGACTAAGTGAACTTTGTAAGCTCTCATGAAATGGTTTACTTGGCGATACCTAATTATTTATAATATCATATTATGTTTAATACGTTCGTTATACTAAACAAAAAATACATATTGCGTTTTAGGTTTCGTGTACAAGTGGTTCCTGATTTCAAGCTTACGAAACACAGAATGTTATTTTCCGCGGAAAATATTGATCGACATTCTGTTATTGCTAACTCTTATTCAATGTAAAATACTATAAGTAAAATAGATAGAGAAAAAAGTTTAAATTTTTATGAATCACTGGAATATGTATTTTTTAATTTATTAAAATATAAGATAATTGGCAGTAAATTAAAAAGAAATTAAATATAAGATAATTTCCTTGCGTAAATAAACAATTTTCAGCTACCGTTATTTCTTTTGAAAAAATATTACCAAATATCTTAATACCTTATACCAAAACACGATGCTGTAAACAAGATCGACTGAAAACCGTTCAACTGAAATATTTCCCTGAAAATTCTATATCAACTCCGTGGTACCTTTCGTCGTTAACATGTCATACAATGAAAGAATACTGTTTGGAACTAAATAAGGTTTTGTAATACAAAATTCAAGCTCTGTGATTATATCTAATCAATCAATAAATCAATTTTAACACATCAATAATTTATGGAATACGTTATGTAAAATATTATGCGTGAAGCTGCAGCAAATATCCCCAACTGCTTATTTCTAAATAGAGTTTTAATTTCTAATTTTAATAATAATTCAAATTTATTTCTAGATACTTATTTTCAGATCTAAGTTTCATCTATTAAAATAAAGCTTATATACAAATACCATTTCGACAATTATAAAGTTTCAGCTGGATTAAATAATAATAAATAACCATTTCAAGAAAATTTCAGAAATGATTGTACTCATTCGTAATTATTTATTTTATACGTATACATAGTAATCGTAGGTATAAACGGACCAATTAAAGATGATCAAACAGTTTATTTAAAAGTTTAATTTTACACAATCGTAAAGTAATTTTTGTAGAACCATTACTAAAAATTATTAAGTAAATGAGACAGTATGTGAGAAATTTAATTCGGATGTGATGCGGTGCGGTGAGATTCGCAAATTTTCATTCGCGATAAATCATGTTATATATACTACATGACTAATCGATAGACTATAACAATAAAAGGGACTTTAGTTTTTTTCAAAATAGCTTTTTTCTATAATCAAAATGAATACAATTTAATACGCGCTCAAAAAAATGTAAGCTGCAAGTGCCGAACTAGTCTAAATTTAGTTTTTAAGTTTAGAAAAAAGAAGGGCTGTGAAATTTTCGACAAAAAAAAAAGACTTACACGATATCAATTTTACTGATTTTTTCTTAAATAATCATTTGAACTAATATCAGTTTAGGTAAATAAAATGCCAGCTGAAGTTTTCATACACTGAAACTTGTGTCTATTTAGTATCACGTATAAGTTTTTTTTCCTCATGTAAAATTTGTTCTTTGTGGGTTAAGTATTTTATTTTTCTCCAGTCGATATTTTATTTGTATCATTTTAGTCGATATTAAACTTTACATAACAAAATATAAAATATCACTAACGTTCCATCGGTGTATGTTTTATAAAATAATGTAGCAATATGAAAATGTCCAAGGGTTATGTCACTGAGGAGGCAAATGGTGTCACTTGTTTGTGACAGCTAATCAACGAGTCTATACGAGGAAATATTAATTCATCTCCCCTCGGGAAACAATACCAATTCTACCGCCACGCCGTCTAGGTGATTACCTCATCAAAGTATTTAAAAAAGCTTATAAAAACAATAAAGCATTATGGTATTTTATGAAGTATTTTCGTAATCATATATTATGTAGTGTCAAATATATTTCCACGTATAATAAAAGCATGTAGATGTCTCGGTAATAAAAAAAATTGGGGTAAATTTTCTGTGCAAAAATCTGAATGAAATTTAATTTACAATGAGTAAATCTAACGTGGAACCATAATTTAACACCATATCTACGTACCAGAAATGTAATATGGTAGCCATTATGTATTATACTATGGATGATTTGATTTTATTAAATATAACATTCATATATTTATAACCGTAATATACAGATATTCGTCCTAAGTTTTCAAAAGGGCATTATCACAATATTTGTTCTTACTCTCATTTTTTTTTCTAGTCGTATCTAACATTCCTACATAGCAAAATATTTTGATTATTTTCACAATAATTCACAATATTTAAATAGTCAATTAGTCAGTTTTTTAATATTTTATGATTGTCAAATCATTAAACCATCATTAACAAATTCACAAAAGGTTAATTTCATTTATATAATTCCTAAAAATCTACTTTAGTTTTCAGCGAGCTCTGTCACAATTTTTATTAATAACATCAAAACTCAACAGTTCGAAAATTTGAAAATTAATCTTACTTTTATTTTACTAGGGAAATGTGTATTAGTATATTTATTAAATATTTTTGAATAAACATGGGTAAAACATAACAATTAAGTAATTAAAATTACATGAGAAATTGAATTTATTTAAATGAAATTTTAAAATATTGCAATTTTGAGTTATGGCGTTACTGCATTTAATTTATTAACGATATACACATATAACAAAGTATACAGTATAAAATTCCTAATCTTTACAGTTTTTATGTGGACGTATTCTTTTTAGTCCATATTATTATTAGTCGGTATGATTATTAACCATTCATTCAACGCTTTAAGCCAACAAGTCCAAAATCCTATAGTTAATCCATACTCAATTAAAACTATAAATTAGATATATACATTCTCATACTTTTTATACAAATTATGGCATTTTGAAAAAAATCCTGATTTGAAATATTCTTATGGTATTGTTTATACTTCACGTGATTTTTCCATATTAATTAGTGTGGTTTCATATAACAACGACTCAAACAAACTACATTAACACATATCGCAACAAATATTAAACGAATCACACGCCTTTGAATGCGTACAATATTCAACGCAACGTAAAATGTTATATAATTTATGTCAACTCCGTTTTGACAAGTGATATTCAGTATAAAAGAAAATTTACACGGAACTAAGGCACACTTCTCTTTATTACTTCCGTGAAGCAGTTCGTTTCTTTGAAAACAAATTAAATATGATTTCCGACAACAAGGTAAAATTTTCACCTCTCAGCGGTTCAATTTTAATTTTTATACTGTGTGTATTAATTAGAAAATAATTTCACTAATGAATAACGATTTTTTTTAATATAAAAGAAATCATTCAATACAATGTGAAAAATAGCCGTGGCAGATTTTATAACGGGAATTAGCTATCGTCCAATCATTTTTTTTTTTTAATTTCAATTCGTTACCTCCAACTCGAACAATTGAAAAAAGCTTATCAATGTGTATACATATCGCATCATTATTGTTTTATTAAATAACGTTAATAACCATATATAGTTACCCAAACCAACTGCCTGAAAAAATAGTATATAAATAATTATATTCATATAAAATTTTAATAACTTTTATTAAATCAAAATAGCTTTCGTTCTGTATTTATAACACCTATAATGCAGGTTATATTTTTGAGTTTTAGATAAATAAATTATAAAAAATTAAATAACTATGAATATAGTGCAAATAAAATTGTGACGAAATTTTCATTAAGAGACTTTCAATCCAAGATAAATTTTATTTATTAATACCAAATGTCACCAAAACATAATCATTGTGAAACTATTATCAAATATTTTTCTTTTTTAGATATTCGCCGTACTACTGCTGTTTGTGATAAAAGGAGGACAATCATCACAACTATATCCTTCACCGTTCATACAACATTTGCCATTTTCCGCACCAGCGATACCACATGCGTTACCATTGAGCCATGCTCCTTTGATTGCCTCCGCTGTGCCTGGATCGTTTTTACCACATTCATTACCATTTGCACAATCAGTGCCTTTCTTACCACACTCGTTACCAGCAATTGCACCACCACCATTAGTATCTCATCATTTACAGCCGGCACTTGCACCATTGGGAGCACTACCGCCATTTACACATAGTTTACCTTTAGCCCACCACGCAATACCAATTGCAGCACCAGCAATAGCTTATAAACACTCGGTACCTTACAATGTACCACCGTTTGTAAAGGAGTTACATATCTTCGATAAGTTAATTGCATCAGCACCAATCATTGCTGCACCTACTGTCCACCATACGTTTGCACCAAATATTTTACCAAGGCTTACGGCGAATATTGCACCAATTCTTGGGCAAAATTTGGTTCATCATCCCGTGATTTCGCCATTACCTTCTTCATTACATACTTCATATTTTGCATCTGGCTAAATATAATAAATAGTTTTACATTATTAATAAATGTGAGAAATAACTGTGATTGATTTAGGATTAAATTTATTTTAGCTGTTATACTTGTATATTTTTTCAAAATATTAAATATTGGTTATATATAATTGCTACTTTCATTGAAAATCTTAGCAACAATATCCAACTAATATAATTAATTATGAATAGATAATATTATGAAAAGATTTTACCTAGTATTATAATTATTGTTACTTCTAGGTAGGCTTTTTACACACTGTTTTTTATAACCACTTTCCAACAAATAAAAAAAACTTCACATGAAAATTTGTTTTACTTGGTTTTTCCAAAATCATAATTTTCTTTTCAGTGAGAAGAGGATGTTTTTCGAATAGTTCAGTTGTGAATTCAATTTCTTTAGATCCATATAAAGATATAATAGGATTTAAAGGAAAAGCTAGTAACCACGATTATATTAAGATACTGTTGCGAAAGTATTTACCTAGGCTACGTTTGGAACTAAAATTTGATATTTTTCTTTTTAATCGTACAATTTATATAGTGTTTTGCATTGCTTACTCTTGAACGTTGGCTTACATTTTGATAATAGTGTAGCATATAAAAATATAGGTGAAATAAAAATATTGACCAAATATACGTTGCATTTTTTTCATTTATTTTCATTAACACTAATAGTAGACTGCACATTTTATTTTAGTAACATTAACAATTTTACAAGTATTTAATAGTTTACATATTCGTCTGTTGCTCATTCATATTCAAACTTTGCTCATTTACATTCAAATTTTGCTCACTTGGTACTGGCATTTGAATGTCTTCAGAAGCACTATTTTGCTCATCATTGTTTTTAGCTGAAGGGTCTTCGGGAATACTAGCAGGTTCTTCCGGTGTGGGCTCAATTACTCTGGTTCTTGAACTTACAATTGTCGCTGGTGATAAAATGGCTGGAGAAATCGATCCAAGTTCCGGCAATACTTTTGTAACGATCGGTTGTGTATTGGGGTGGAAAATTGCTTCTGTTCTTAATTGAGGGCTTACAGCCGGAACTGATAATGCTGCAGGAATCGCTTTTTGCACAATTGGATACGATGGAAAAACTGAAGATGCCGTGTATGGTAAAAATGCTGAAGGTAAAGCTGATCTCAATAAAGCAGGTGAAGATAAAAGTTGTGGAGCGAAACTTCGGACGGCGTAACCAGCCAGAGCCCTGTTTTCAATATGAACTTGGCTGGCGTATGGGAGAACATTTTGGGGAATTGAGTTCACGTAGCCAATGTGCGATGGAGTTATAGATGGAGCATTTAAATAAGGATATGCTCTTGGCGTCAAGTAAGAAGGATATGTTCTGGCAAGTAATGGAGCTGATCCTAGAAAAGGTGATTGAAGAATAGTTCTCGTTAATAGTGGAGCTCCTGGGAATATAGATCCAACTGGTAAAATTGAGGCTGCTGAAAGATGTCCTGCGGTAGCTGAAGCTACTGCCAGAATCAAAAGCGATGAAATCTGAAAAAAATTATCTTACGTTCATCATTTTTTCCTTACACCTTAAAAACTTTCCATTATGATTATTAGTTTTATGGTATAATCTGCTTTTTATTTATATAAAATTAAAAAAAATATCTTTCTTTTCATTTTCGTGTTACATATTGAGTTCCAGAACTGGACATTCAATAGGTTAAATGACTTTCTAAAAATTCACACTCGCATAAAAAGTCATTGTATAATAAAAATTTATATGCCATATATTTGTAGTAGGCTTTGTTATAATATGTAATATATGATAGGATTAGAATATTAAATAAATAAATGATTAAAAGCACTCATAAATAATTTTAATAATGGTTTCGACAAAACTATAAAATTTATAGGTTAATATTATATTTATTAAACGTTGATTCTACAAAATCAGAAGATAATTTTACTCAAAATTATCATAATGTAATTATATAGAATTATAATTCAATTGTTCTAATAATGACGCAGTATGTTAATAGATGGAAAAGAAGTGTATTTTGTAAATAATAACGTAAAACAAAATAAATTTTACATATTTTTTTATTGATTCTTTTAATACAAAACTTACAATTTTCACGGTTGCCATTTTGAATGGATGTCAGTGTTCTTCAAATTGTGTAGTTAAAATGACTTGATTTGATGGCATCAGCGTTGGTTTTTATACAAGAGTAGAGTGTTACAAAATTATTTATTTCACATGTTTTAGTCCCAAAATACTCACAAAAACTTACGAAATTTTGAAATGTGTCGTGAAAAATTTATGTGCTGTTAGAATAATAACATTATCGAGGTAACCTCTATTTTTCTTAAGTAGTTTTGTACCGATGATACTGAATCTTAATTGCTTCAAGATATTTACCGCAACCGAATTAAATTACATGCATTCATTTTATTTGGAGGCATTTTAATTTTCGATTTAGTCTGCCTGGAGTCTGACAAATAAATTAAAACACACCAAGAAGAAAAAAATTCAGATCTCTATTAAATATCAATTTGAAATAATCAAAATGATATGTACAATCAAGCATCTTGCTGAAAAAACAAATGGTTCATGCATTTTTATTTAAGTGGCTTTACCGAATTCGTCCTTGCATTTCATTATAATACTATTAACGTACTATGCATTATGAAATCTTCTATTGATAAATTATATTTTGATAAAATTTAATTTTGCATTGGTTTAATGAAGGTTTTGAGCATTATTTTTTCTACAAATTAATAAATGAGATCGATAGCTATTTCGATTATGGTCCCATTTTTAGAAAATAAATATAAACGCTCCTCGTCGTACTATATGAATGTGTAGTTATTTAAATGAACTAAACTAACAGTGTATAATATATTTCCATTATTTAAAATTTAGAAAATTTTGATTTTGTATGCTTTGATCAGTCGTATTTTGGAGCTTTAATGTTGAGAAACGATCTACTTTATTCCACCGAAATATTGGAAATCAGCGAGTAGATTTTGTTATCATTTTTGTGAAATAGTTTAGAAATTCGCGCTTTGGTGCTGAATATCGGGGATTTAAATCTTGAAGTACCACAAAAAAACTCTAAAATACGCAATTGTCTAATCACAATCGAGTATGTGTTGACGGCTTATCTTCATTACAAACAATCTGTTCAGATTCGTGGTACATATTCTTTGCTATGGGTTTGGTTTATCGGTGTGTGATTTAAAAACAAAACGTATTTCAATCAATTGGATCTTTAATTATTTATTCTATTTTTTCATAATAAAATAATCATATGGTTTATTTAATTTTATGTTTTTACTTTTGCACTTTACATTTAATTTATTTTTCATCCTCTGAACCATCTAGCTGCTGGTCTATTCGACAAGCCAATCCTTAAATGACATATTGTAGAAATAAATATATTCCATATTTGAAGAAGCAGATGTATATAAGAACTTAATATGATAAGATATCTTCATTGGTTAGAATATTGATTCATATAAAAAGAAAGAAAATGTTTGAAAGCTTACAAATTTCCATGTTTCCGCAGTAATGAGATATTTTTCCATAGATTTTCCATAAATATTCTTACAGATGATTTGTTTATATACAGTTTTAAGATGATTATATTGTAGATTTCAATTAAAAAATCAATGTTTATAATAATTGCAAATATTTTCGAATTTTAAATTAGACAACATTTGCCAATAGTATTAATTTACTGTGTTCGTAATCCAGATTATTTACGAAACTTTTATCCGTTTTTTTAATCTATTGTAATGTAATATTAATGAAAAACTTAGTGTATTCATAGTATTTATATAATTGTTAGTTATTGACATTAATTGTATTATTGCCTTAGATTTCTTCGAACTTAATAAACAAAACTTTATCAATAATAAAATTATAAAGTTGTAACATCTAAAAATACACTACTATCAATTTGAAAGTCTAATAATAGTAATTTAATATTTCTGTTGATAGTAGATAGTTTGTGAAAAGCAATTCCAAAACTTTCTTTTGCATACTCTGTTGAATCTAAAAATAACTTTCGAACTTTCGTCGAGGAAAAACATGAACCCGACATCATTAAGCCGGTAAGGTTATAGAAGACATCATAATATTTATATATATTTTTTCTGTCACATTAGTTTGCCTTGTGAAGTATATAAACATTGTACGACACCTCCAGGATTCTGTTCTATCCTAGGATTACTTGGTATCTCTCATGATTATACCATCATCTCTACGTTTTACTGAATACAATATTTGCTTCATTGGAATTAAAATAATACTATCGTGGAATATATATTATTAATATTTTACCTTTGAAAGTGGAGCAGATAAGTCTACATAAGTATGAGAATCTTCGCAATGTGAAGACATATCTCGATTGATTATTTTTTCACAAGAATCGGTTTTCAGACAATCCAATATGTATCTTGTCCCACATTTCTTTTAATCCAGCATATGTGGGAATCAAGCTCACATTCTCCGAATACCATACACGATAATTTCTCAGTTACCGGCGATACTTTGATAATAAATATATAATCACAACAATTCATTGTATCGATAGAAAAATATTACATATATTTTATAACGAATTATTCAAATGGTAAACACCTATTTCAATAAATCTATGCTATAACTATCGAAGTTTTCATTTCAAATCACGTCGCGTGTATAACACAATGAAATTTTAGTTTGAAAAATTAAAATCAATCTGAATCGAAATTCAATTCAAATTCAAATTGAAAGAAAATTCTTGATATTTATAAACAAAAGCTTACACTGTAATCATCAAGCTATAAAATAAAGCATTTTTAGTTTTTTACAAAAAGTTTTCACCATTATGAATGTATGTACACAGTACATGGATATATTTTTCATGAATTGTCTTTAAACTATAAAATGTTTAGATATCGGTAAAATAATCATATTCTACTTTGTTTTTTTAAAAAATGTAAGTATAGCCAAAAGAAATTTAGTTTTATAGTTATAAATTATTGACCTTATTCTTTGATAAATAGAAAATATAATCGATTTTTTTTTTGGATTTATGGCTTCATTGTATCTTTTATATTAATGATATTTATGGTTATTTTGTATAATTTAATATACGCCTGGATGCCTAAGTAATTTTAACGATTATATTTTTAGAAAAAATAATTATGGTTGGCTCATGAAGCCACTTAAATTTGGTGTCATCACATTTAAATAAATAAAATTGATACATTTATCTTACTTATAATGTTAAGATAATTTTATTGAAGTATTTATATTGTTATAATTTGTATATTAAACAATTTTTTGGTTGATTCATCGGTTAGTGAAGAGATTAAAACTTGTAATGCATTAAAACAACTCATTTATTGTTGCATAATCTTTATTTTATTTTAGATATATAATATATACATAGCTTTTTTACATATATTACTTAAGGAGAGCGGGGCCTGCAATTGCCGGAGCAACAGCCAATCTAGCGGCTAATGGTGCAGCAATAGCTGGTGCAGCTGAATAAGCTAATGGAGATGCTACATAAGGAGAAGAAACATATGGAGATGCTACATAGGGGGAAGCTGCAAACGGAGATGCTACATAGGGGGAAGCCGCATACGGAGATGCCACATAGGGGGAAACCGCATACGGAGATGCTACATAGGGGGAAGCCGCAAACGGAGATGCCACATAAGGGGAAGCCACATAAGGAGAAGCTGCTACGTAAGGGGCTGGTGCACTTAAAAGTGGAGCAGAAACGTATCCAGAAAGACCCCTGTTAACAATGCTAACTTGGCTGGCGAATGGTGGAATATTTTGAGGAACTGCATGGGCATAAGTCACGGCAGCTGGGGCGACGAGAGGAGCGCTCGCAGCCAAGAGTGGAGCAGCCTGTGCCACTAAGGGAGCAGCATGTGCTACCAATGGAGCTAGTCCAGCGTTGGCGACTGCCAGAACCAAGAAACTGCAGATCTGTAAACAAAAAAAAACGTTACTATACATAAACAACATCAATTCTAAATTAATTTTTATAAATGATATAATATTTTTAAGAATTTATTTTAAAGAGTAAATATTTTTCCGAGCCATTCATACTTAGATATAGTTACAGTGGGAAAGCAGCAGCTTTTACCAGTAATAAGAAAATCATTTTAGAATCTTACCATTTTAATGAATGCCATTTTGTTAGATTGATTTAGACGATGTATTCCTTGAAATACTAGATTAGAAATGTGATACAAATGTTTAGCCGGTATCGCTTTTATACAATCAGTATGTGAATAAATCAAATGAATATCGAAATAAGTTCATTATCATGTATGCTTTGACGTAATGTTGAAATTTTGATTAAAAACATTTACAAAGAGTTTCTGCAAGACGTTGAGAATTACAACCTGCATACAAATAAATGCAGCCATCTGTTGAAATAGTTTTCGTCGAATGTCAAAACTTTTTTATGAAATTAGCATAAATTTTTAAGCCGTATGAATTAAAATAAATAATGTACTTATTAAGTCTCCCCGGTAGTTAAAATGTTAGCGTGCACGCCTGGCATCCAGGGAATGCGGGTTAAATTCCTACGTCTGCCTGATTTCAAACAAAAAAATGAATATGCATAACTGAATATTGAATTGTATATTATGACCCATTAGGTTGTGACAACCAATCCTCGTAAAAAATATTTTTTTGAAAAATGTCTTCACACTGTGTAGATCCATATGTTCTGCTTTCAGAGCGAACATGGTAAATAAATGGTATGTTCATAATATTATAAATAAAAAATTTAAATCATTTACAGCATAATTTAAAAATGTTTTTTTTTGGCAAGCCCCTATATAATAGAAAATGTTATAAGAATAAAAGTCAAATATGACATAAAAATAATGATAAAAATAAGTACGTCTATGAACACCAAATAACATTTAGTTAGGTTATGCATTCTGCCTGATTGATCTTAACAAACACTCATAAATGTCATACATATGCAAGTCACCCCTAAAATTTCCAGAAATAAAAAATAATTATTTTTTAATTAAACATAAAAATTTTATGGAATTTATTTAAAAAAAACATAACTGATTTTCTGACCAAGTTCAACCAAAATGTAAATTTCATGGAGTGGCAGAAGAAAATCTGTTCTATTCAAATAAAATTTTGTAAAATATTGTTCCCAAGTGTAAGAAGCATACATTTTAATTTCTTTTACTTGTTTCCGATTTAAAATTGATTGATTTATATTATATATTTTTTCACTGATCTGCGAAAGTTATAAGAGCTTAAAAATAAAAAATTTCAATTTTTTGATTTGCATACGTCTGCTTTTTAGCTACATATTATGAGGTTTAAAAACAGACACTAGTTCTGAATACTGAAGATAATATAGTTTGACTTCGTGGGCATTTCGTGGAAGCCCATAATATTTTGAGAAACTGGCAAATATCTTCAAAAAGTTTAATCCTGCTTTCCCCATCTTCCAGCTGGCGGGGTGACTCGGGAAATACGAATTCAATTCCTACACATGCTGGATTTTAAAAAATCCAGAAATGCACGTCTATTGAGTTAAGAAATTGCCTGAAAAATAATATCTCATGAAAAATAGTTGGTCAAGACATGTCTACACATTGTGGAGATTCAAATACTCTACTTACAGAGCGGACATCTTCAAAATGTGTAGCTCACTAAGCTCTACTTTTGGTTCGATTATAGTAATAAAAAACTACTGTATATTTGTGAACTAAGTCACAAGGTAATAATGGAATTATTTCATCGCAATCCATTTCTTTATCTACAGTATCCATCTTAGATATAACAGTAAAATCATCAAGCTTTGCATAAATATAAAAATCTATAAATTTTTATAGTGAAAAAGTCTTTAGATTATTGAGATCCATATACTATATATTAAGATCGTAAATCAAGCAATACAATATTTCAATGAAAGTGAAACATTCCAGGTATTTTCCAATGCAATAATTTTAAATATGAAGTTTATCAGCATTGAGTTTTTAAAGTATTCTATACATTTACAAGACTATATAAAAGCTTTTGGATATGTCAAAGTAATATCTAGTATCTTCCTTGTGGATGTTAAATTTTATAAATTCCCAAAATACTTTTCTGTATTAAAAGAAAAGCTAGTAATTAGTCCGTACAGCAATATTTAACATTACGTTAGAAATATTTTTAGCTATTAAAACGTCTAAAAAGTTTATTTAATATATTTTGGAATACTATTTATTCCTCTACTATATTATTGTATTTTAAATATAGAGAGTATGCATATTTTTTTAGTGTCTCTTTTTTTTTCTTCTTTGCCTCTAATTTGTAAATTTTCCTATCCTATGTGCTTCATAATATTGCTATGGTTGAGTTTTTCTTATTTCTATCTAATAGTATCTAATAGTTGTGTTCTTATTAAATTTGTGCGAATAGAGTGTTTTATTTTTTATTTACTAGTACACAAATAAATTATGAAAACTAGGTGTGCTTCAATATATTTTTAAATAGTATATCTATAACTTAAATAGATAATTATATCTTTGGTAGGTTTTTTTATTTTTTATTCATCATTTTTCGTATGGACAGATTATCAAATAATAAGAATTATTAATTATCCATTTTCAGTTCTTTATTAATCCAATATTATTTAAAATCATTCACCACGACAACATAACAATATTTACATCAAATTATTTAATCAGTGCTGGAGCAGCAACAGCTGGAGCTGCAGCTAACGGAGCGGCAGTTAATGGAGCAGCAGCTACCTGGGCAGCAGCTACTGGGGCAGCGGCTAACGGTGCAGCTGTCAATGGAGCAGCTAATGGAGCGGCAAAAGCAGGAGCAGCTGAATAAGCATGTGGAGATGCTAAGTAGGGAGATGCAACGTATGGAGATGAAACGTACGGAGATGAAACGTACGGAGATGAAGCGTAGGGAGAAACGGAATAAGGCGACAAATAAGGAGAAGCTACATAAGGAGACGCTAAATAAGGAGATGCCGCTACATAAGGAGCTGGAGCACTCAAAATTGGAGCAGAAACATATCCTGATAATGCTCTATTGACAACGCTGACTTGGCTAGCGAATGGTGGAATATTTTGAGGAACTGCATGGGCGTAGGATACGGCGGCCGGTGCTGCCAGAAGTGGAGCAGCGCGAGCGATCAAGGGGGCAGCTGGAGCCACTACTGAAGCTAATTGAAGATTCCCGGCATTGACACTAGCCACAGCCATAATGAAGAATCCAACAATCTAAAAAATAAAAAAATACATTATATTAAATAACTAATATCACTGCTCATAGAAAAGAGTTAACATTTATAATCATATTTAAAACGTATTCTTTTTAATTTATTTTTTGCATATCTTAAGAAAGAATAGCTAAGAAAAAATATTATTTCTATATCTATGTATTATTTGCGTATGTATTAATTTCAAATAAAGTTTTTATTTACGAGAAAACAATTATGGCCGAATTGTATACGATATAAATTTCGTATGTATGGAGAATATAAATAATAACGCAGATTAAACAAAATTGCAATTAAACTAAAACCAAATATACGAAAGCTATTTACACGAAAGCTGTTTATGTAATTATTTGAAAATATGATGCATTTCAATTGAATGACCTCCAAATAGGCGTCAAAATTTTAACAACAAACAATTTATTGAGCTGTTATTTTAGTTATTCGAATACTAGATTTATTATTGCTGATAGACTATTTTTGACTTTATATTTAAGTAAAAATAAGGAAGAAGCCTTAAAAAATATTCGTATCAGATATCAGTTTAAGAATAGAAGTAGTGTTCGCCGATTTTTTGTTTCGCAAAAACCACCCTAAAAACATCTAAAACATTTTCAATTTTTTACTCATCGCTAATACATATTTTTTCGCCATCTGTCTATTCTAAAATCAAGGTAAAACATTACGAAAAGATGACATCGGACAGATCCTAAATGTTAAATTTAAAATCAAAAGTAAATCAATGACTGGAAATTGAAATTCGACTCAAGCAGCCGTTAAAACAAAAAAACCTTTTGACATTTGATAAAGGTTGACAGCTAGATAAGTATGTGATATTATTAAGCTTGAGTATTTAAATATATCACGGACAGACATCTGTTTTACTAAAATTTATTATTTTAATCATTTATGTCAATTATTTATATGTTTTCGAAGTTATTTCGGTTGCCGAATCACTATTCCCCGCATGTGGATCGTTTGAATCGGAGTTTGAGCATATTCCTTATAGTTAATAGTTATCTTTTATAAATATTAATATCGATAAAATATTAGCCATGATAGAATATATATAATGTAGTATAGTTAATATTTTAATGCAAAAGCAATAATTAGGCAACCAAAGATTTGACACTTTATACTAACAACAAATCGAATCATGAAAAACATTATGTTAAGTAAATTATTCACACCAGGAAAATAGATGCTTATAAATCTTTGATTAATCTATTTCCTTATGCTTACTACACAAAAACAGTTGAGAAAATGGTTAATAATCAATCCTCACAATAAATTACTACTTTGTCAGAATTGGAAACGAAGGATTATGGTAACAGTTCACTAGCTTTGAAATATAACGAAATATCACAATATGCAAATAACATACAATAGTACATTAATATTAAAAATTATTGTGTATTAAATTAAATGTTAATTATATTATAAAATAAATTAGTCTCGCATTGTATAACTTACATAACCTCATAATTAGAAAAAAATCCATAAAATCGACTGTATCATATTAATTTGGAAGGAACTAAAATAGTTAAGCTTTTAACAAATATAATCTTTAAAATAAGTAGAAAATATTAATATTAAAGATTCTCTTAAAAAAATATAAATAAAACAAATTAGTAGCTATAAAAATGTTAACAAATAGTATTATAAAAAAAATATTTAGTGGTTACCATTTTCATGGATGCCATTTTTAAGTTTTTGGTTGGTTATGTTTTTCTTTGCTGAAAGACTGTTTCAAACTGTGATATCGAAATACGGACGAGCCGGCTTTTATACCAATAGACCTTAAGTATACAACCGAAATTCATTTACTATCAAAATAGTTCATTACAATGTAAGCAACGAGCATTGACGAAATATTGCATCAAGATAAAATATATTTATAGCTAGGAGTATTTTTACCATGCCCGAGCAATATTATCTGCATACAAATAATGTGACTACTTTTGCCCAACTATATGCAAGTATTTAAATGAGTATTTAAAACACTTTAATGATTTGATGAACTCATTTCAAAATTCACGGCATTTAGTGGCGGATCAAAGGCGAATACTTGATTAAGAAAGAATATTAGAAATTTTTTGCGGTCCCACTTCTTTCCAGAGCTTTTAATTATCATATAATATTTATATGTAAACATAAGTAAAAATTATTTACGACGATGATACTTTTATTTGGCATAGCAATGTATTTATATTAATATATTAATAAAAAGTGGTACATTTCATTAAAAAAAAAAATATTAACATACTTTAATTATAAAAATTGGAGAATAGAAAAAGCTAGAAGACCAGTAGAATTACTATTTATTAAAATTTTCACTGTTTTAATGTTCGCAATTTCATAAAAAATATTTTTGTACGTATAAAAATAGTTTGTAAAATTAGCAATAACTAATAATATAACTAATAATTTGTAATAACAATAACTAATAATTTGTCTCCCCGGTAGCGTAGCTGGTAGCGTGCGTGCCTAGCGATCCGGGGAAT
>JAGVSQ010006419.1:0-16409 GCA_022683975.1 Rhyacophila evoluta | reverse complement strand
CTGTCTCAGTTGAATAGTGGCGGGCACATCCGAATCGTTCCGCGGGCACCATGGCGCCCACGGGCACGGGGTTGGGAACCTCTGACTTTACGTGTTAGATACGTGTTCCTGCAATATTGACGACAATATGGTAGTTCCAAATTTATTATGATATATGTGAAAAATCTTGGAATAAGAAATTAATGTATGTTGTTATTTATATGTTTTATGTTATAAAACAAAAAAATAATAGTATATCGGATATGTTTACAATTAATTAATTGTTGATAGAAATATTTTTTTGGTCATTAAATTGTGGATGAATTGTACCAACCTACCCACGGTTCTTTTTGAAACTTAACATATAATCTAAATGATTTTTTATGGACATAAGACGATTTGATTTTCTATAAAGGAACTAAAATCAATATTGTTTTTATTTCAATCACACAGTCACAGGCAGGTAAATAAAATCGCTTAAACTAAAAAAAAAACTGCACAACATATTTTTCATCGACATTTTTAAAATTACTTAATTAAACCTATATATGACTAATTACAATGCAGGCATTAACAGCGCGTCATTTTTTTTTAATTTTGATCCGTATACACTTTTATTTTAAATGAAAATTTGCTAGACCATTTTCCTTCTCGAAATTTGCCAAGCAAAAAAGCTCATAAGTATTTTTGTTGCTATGGGTTCATAATAATATACATAAACGTTAAAGAGAAATCTTCAAATAAATACTATCTAAAGCTGCAAAGTATATAAATAAATAAAGGAATTAATTAAAAATATGTTTTAAATTGCTTTTAATAGTTTGTTGTAATGTGGTATTTGCAATATAACGTCAGTTTCAACGAAACATTAAAGTAATTTAAAGTTAAATTTATGTATAAAATCTGTTTTGGCACTTATATCAAATGATAGTAATGTATTATTGATCATTTAAGGATGTTAGATTTTTTCTACTAATATTGAAAGCTATGTATGATAAAAATTATATGAAGCAAAGTATATAAAAGAAGCTCAATCTATTGTATATTACATACCTACAGTCAGACGATTGATTTTTCATTCGAGAATATTCCAACTAGGTACACCATTCTTAATCTCAAGCCATATATGTAAAATTCTAGTCCACGAAAGATTTATTTATATTTACCAAATGCAGCATTTTCTAGTCAATATTTATTTTATTAAGATAATTACAATCGATTTTAAGGATTACAGTTAGTTTGGGAATCAAGTATTAACCTAATTTATATCTACCCTGACATCAATTTACGTATAAGATTGAATAAGTACCACTATTACTTATGTTTTGTTTTAAAACTTCATTTTCATATTTTCAAACTAAAATAACAGCTACAAAACAAAATAAGAATGTTTTACGATGCATTTAAACGCGTTAAAGTTGGGACCTTTAAATAAATTTGGGAGTCAACTGAAGTAACATTTTTCTGTTGCTAGAAAACAACCGATCCGAAAGTTTTTAAGTGAAGGTCAAAAATATCTGCAGGTTAAACACAGTTTGAACTATATATTATGATCACTAGGATGGAGAATCCATTCGTAAACGGGTATTATATAAAATATTGAAACTTAGTAATAATATACTAAATCAACGCCAGAAGTTATATAATGAGAATGGAGATACACTCATCCGTCCGTTTACGCGGTAGATACTTTCCAAGAGAAACCGCGTAAATCGAGACTTCATACAACATACGCGTTTGCGTGAGACGTGCCACAAAATATGTATGATTTTTTGAAAAAAATGTATTTTTTCTACCCGCGTAAAAGTGAAACCGCGTAAAATGAGTACCGTGTAAATCGAGGGATGAGTGTATATTGAACATTTTTTCTTGACACTGATTGGACAGCATATATAAAAAAAAATAACCCTTGGAAGTTATTTGTGAATGTAAAAAGCTGAGATTTACAGGAAATCGATGGACTGTTCAATTACTGTAATATCATGAGATTTTAAAACAATTGATCATGGATTGCCGCTTGGGATATATGAAAGAAGTATAGATTGAAGAGTACAGAGTATAATATATAACCTTCACAGCTAGTTGCCCTTTCTCTAACGTACATATATATTGTACAATATGTACACTGGCAGTATATAATTGGTATGTCACAACATTGAGAATAAAGTCCATGTTTTCTATAAGTGTAAAGTGTGAAGGTAGTACGCTGGGTTCACTTAGAAAATAATTAGCTATATTTAAAAAAGCAAATAGTACGTAATGTCTGATTGTATTTTGAGAAGCATCTTTTATTGCATTGTAGACTCATTTAGAATAGATATTTTGCGAAAGTAGATTGATATAATAATGTTAAGATCGTGGAAAGGACAGAAGAAAGTATTTTTTTTAAATTTGTTTTAATTATATAAAATAAATATTTTTCGTAGAATAAGAAGGGGACACGAGAATCGTGAACAAAAACGTTTTAGCTGCATTTTCACCAGGGGGGGGCATGAATATTAAAAATAGTTGAATATTCATTACGCACAATCAACGATCACAACATGGAAAACATTAACGAACTAAATATAAAATGTCTTACCTACTTATTCTTTAATACAAGAGAAATTAATTATTTATATTGAACTAATATATTTTATAATAACAGTCATCTGCAGTTGTGTTTTTGCCAGTGTTTTGAATTATTAACACTATTGAATAGAATTTAAAAATAATAAAATAATAACGAAATTAAAAATAATTCATACATTCTAAGGACGAAGAGTATATATAAAATTTTAATGATAGGAAAAACAAACTGAATGTTGAATTCCACACGATGAAGAACTTTTTTTTTTGTTCTTTGAAACAAGAAAATCATTTTATGAATTTCAACTGTGGAATGGTTAAAATAATATAGATAATATAATTAAGATTTTTTTTACAAAACTTAAAGGATTAATAAAAAAATTTAAAAACGCACAAAACTTAAATAAAATTTTACAGAATAATTATAAAATGTTGTTTAATTGCATTGTTGACAAACATAAACGTTTAAATTTTAAATAATGCTCTCGCAGTTCCTAATGATTTGTATAGGCAGTTTGCGGGATGAACCATTTAATACAACCAAATAAAAATCAACACCAACTTCGGTAAATATGTATAAAAATTAAAGTGACCGAAAAGATAAAATAAAAAAAACACTGTGTAGGGATGTTCCTTTCAATTATTTCCATAGTGTAAATTTTGACAGCATTGAGAAACTTTTCTAATAACCTAATTAAACGTTTCATTCTTATTGTTATTAATACAATTTTGCACTTTTCCTCGCTCCATTTTTGCACTCCCAGTTGTCAATCGTGTTAATTATATAATCTCCTAAGTCTACTTACGTTATCTTAAGCCTACCTAGAACTTTTGACGTTTATAAACTTAATAACTAGTACGTATTTGAGACGATTTGTGTGTTATATATTGTATTTATACATTAATTAAGACTGTTATTCGTACCGCTTTAGGTAGTTACAATAATTAAAAATTAGTTATTTTCCGTGTGGGTATATAAACCATGAGAGTGAACTACTTTTGCGGAAAAAATAAATACATTACCAGATAGTAGCGAATCTTTTGACTGCCATAAACGTAAATAAGTAGAAAATGTAAATATCTATTACGTCACAACAGAATGGCCACTGATTCGCTATTATCTTTGTCGTACTACTCTGAAAGAACCTTCTAGTATCGTAAAAAAATGGCAACAAATAAATGCTTCAAGCACACCTACGACGACGCCGACGAGGCCGCGCGTCGCTTTTCCGAAACAAGACATCATTATTTACTCTAATGGATACATTATTTTATTTCTCATCTGTTTTCACTGGGATGTGTATTCTTGTAAAAACGCGGACGAATTAGGAATTTTCACAATACGCCGTTTATCGATACTCACAAAATGTTTCACGCCATCGCCATTGTTATATTTGACCGATATACCCCATTTCACAAAATAAATGTCAATCACTGCTCACGACGCAAATCTTCATTTCGAGACCTTCGCACAAGTTATGAAGCTATCGATCACAGACGTATTTGAAATATGGCGGCCGGAAGAGGCCTGGTTTGTATTGCGGGCTGCGGTTTTTTACGTCTTGTTCACAGCTTTGAGGAGATCTGCGGAGCCTTTGTCGAGGCCTAGTTTTAGGGGGTCGTGGTGGTGGGACGCGTGATGACCGTGGTGATCCATCTTTGCCTGCTTCTCTTGCTGCTGCTGCTTCATTCTGTCTTGCTCTTCTCGCTCGCGCCTAGCCTGCTCGTTGATCTCTTTGACGGCTCTGAGTTCTTTTTTGAGCTTCATCCGTCGATTTTGGAACCAGATTTTAATTTGCCGTTCTGTGAGGCAGAGCGCGTGAGCTATTTCTATCCGGCGCCTGCGCGTAAGGTAGTGGTTGAAGTGGAATTCCTTCTCCAACTCGAGGGTCTGGAACCGGGTGTACGTTTGGCGACCTCGTCGTCGCGGACATCCGTTGGGTCCTGAAAGATAATAATATTTTCTTATATTGAAGTTTAAAAGACAACAATACTTTACATTCTTATTTATTTATGCATAAAATATATTTCATTATAATATGTGTGCAGGTCTGCTACATAGACAATAATTTATATTAAAATCGCCATATTGCATAATTATCGCGAATAACTTGATTACTGATACCAATTAATAACATTTATTTCCGAAATCCGTATCAAATACATATCATCATCGCCAATATTGCAGGAACACGTACCTTGATATTTTGGTTTAAGTCGCTTTGTAAAATATTGTTTTATTTTTTGCAATCTCTTGTATTATCGACACATTTTTGCAGTATCACATAATTTGTACCTTATAAACATATGTGTCAACGCAAAAATCTACTAATAAAATAACAGATTGCAAAAACAAAACAATACTTCATAAAGTGACTTAAAAACACAAAATCAAAATACGTGTTCTTGCAATATTGGCGACAATATACAAAAAAACCTCGAATTTGTTTTTATCCTATATTATAATTGTTATGAAGAATACCACATTTAAAAATAGTACCCATCTTCATATCTTTATACCAATTTTATGCTTATGAATAAAATGGTAACCAGACAATTGCACACATGACATCTGCGCATACATTGAAGTGCTCACACTAACACAGGAATTAATATTAAGACATTTTTAGGATAATTTACGTAATTAAAGTAGAGATAGATTTTTATTTCAATGGTACCTACCTATACTATAATTACGTAAATAAAGTATAAAATGTCTTAAGATTAATTTTTGTGTTAGTGTGAGCACTTCAATGTGTGCGCAGATGTCATGTGAGCACTTGTCGTGTGTGTAGTTGTCATGGAACCGAATATAATATAGTCACTAAAAGAACAAAAGCTATCACATACCTACTCAACACTTTTTGTTTAGTTATTATTATTGATAAAATTCATATATAACATACTAATAATTACAGATAATTAATACTATAATTTTTCTCGCACCCTCATTTAAGGCTAAAATTTCTTTCAAAATCTTAGTCATTTACTTATACATTCGCTTATGAGGAATTTCTATTTCAAAACAACCTGACGACTTGTTAAAGACATTTTACTGGATATTACATTTGGATATACGAGGCCATAAAAATATCTTAGGGTCGATTGAAAGCATGCGAACACATGCATGTTCTAAAAGTTCCTGTATATACTTTTATGTTTAATAAATTTATGATACAGTCGTACCATGCTACAAAAGTTTACCTATACATTTATTTACAGAACACAACAATGGTAGTATGTACTTCGATCGTTCAATAAATATAATATATTATAATCCCCTTTTGTGGGTGGGTAAAAAATAATACGTCATGTAGACTTTTATATATACACTATGCACACGTTTATATATTTGTTATTCAATTATTTCGTACTGTTTTTGTTTTAAATATTAGATATTATGAATTAATTAATTAAATGGACGTACATTTACGGCCGTGCGGCTTATTTTTGAAGCCATCGTTTAATTTTTCAATACAATGTTATTATTTCGTTTCTATTAATACAAGATAGATCTATCGATGATATTTGGTAGTCGTTACTATTATATTGTATATTTTTAGGCTAGAAAAAATACGTGAACATTACGAAAACAAATGGAGAAAGAAGTTGAATCCAGCATTGGAAAATTCCCTTATACGTTTTCTATAATTATTATGATTTGGAAAGAAACGAAAGATTATGTATATTGCTGTTCAAAACATATAAGATTGTTGTATAAAATAGTCATATGCGTTCAAATTCGTTCTCAAGTACTGTTTTAATTCAGAAATGGGAGTGGCCAAATGTGGTAATGTTATACACATTCTTACTATTTTAGAATAACTTTTTAATTTATGTTGTTCGTTATTTGGAAATAGAAGAACATTATTTACAAATCGGCATATTCATATTATATTAGTTGAATTGATAGCAGTAAAAGATTTCAGTACTTAAAGCGTGTATATAAAAAAATATTTCACTAATAAAAGGGTTAATGTCAAAATTCATCGTATTCAGGTAGTGGGTGACATAATAAGTAAAATAAAAGCTTATAAAAAGATTATTATTTTTAAAGATATTCATATAGGCTTTAAATTATATTATTTTGTAAATATGTATAAATCTTCCAATATGAACAACTTACCACGAAACACATGGTTTAAATGGGAAATCAAATATACAACATGAATAACTGGGATAGCTACTGTAACAATATACATAGTAAGTAATATAGATAACGCGCTGTACGTGTTTCTGTATACATACTATTACTCATTATTGGAAAGCTACAACATATAAATGTTTATTAGTGGACAAGTTGTTAAAGAACGTGTTTTGATATTTCTATAATATAAAAAAAAGTCGCAAGCCAACCAATGGATAGAACGATTGGATGAGAACCAACCCTTGCGAAACATGTATCGAGATCTAGAATGGGTTATTTTATTTTTTAGATAGTGTTATTATTTCAATTGGTAAAATGAAAGACTGGAAAAATGCAATACTTTTCATTGGATGAAGATTCAATATTAAAAATATATACGTATATATTTTCGATGCGTTTTTATGGATTAATTATTTATAGAAGAATACAGGGTAAGGTAAATTTAAAGAATAATCTAGGTAGCCTTTCATTTATTAGCTGTGATTTGATGGCGGCTAACGATGAAAATAGTATTTATTATGCATCCACAACTCGTCTGATATATAAATAAATACCAAAGTATGATGATAGTTATTATTAATATTAAATAATATAATAAAGCTTTGGTAGATTTGTATATCTACGCGAGTGCATGAGCTTATAAAAACACCTGCGTACAGCTCGGCTTTCAAAATGCCATCCCTTTGTGAGATAAACCTCATAGATTCTCCTTTCTCTTCCATTACGATGTTTGGTGAACAATGGCCGCTGCTCCCAGTGACAGCAGTTGCCATGGTAACCGACCCCACCACTCTCTTTACTCCTCGAAAACCCACACCATCGACAACGCCCTTCCAAGCGGCCGCGGTTCGAGCCCCAGCTGGGCAATTTATCATCCCGTGTGACTTCGGTACAATATTTTTTGTTCGCAGCACTGAACGAAAGCGATACGGAATATTTTTACTCAAAACGAATGTGCAAAGTAAACAATATTATCCGAATAGGGAAGGTTAAAATGATTGAACCATTCATGTACCTTTTTTGATAGGGTTTTCAATAATTCATATCAATTCATACAATATACACTCGACTCTTTTTTACACGGGTTATTTGTAGGTGATTTTGAAATAACACAGTCCAAAAGAAGGAATACACATTTCAACAATATTTTTACACGAATTATTTGTTCCATCCAACACAATTCCCAGAAACAATTACAGTGCACTTTCGATTATCCGTGTTTTTTAGGTCTCACATTATCTAATATTTTCTCTTCATCATTAAATAAAATGATTTCTTATTCGTTGTAATTATTGCAAACGTGCGTTCATTTACTATTCAGTTTTTTTTAAATCAGGGATTATTTAGCACGGATAATAGAGAGTGCATCGTATGTTACATATATTTTCAATTTCGCGCGTTATTACGTTCCGATATGTTCAATAAACGGCACCGAATTGCATACGGCAGGGGTTTCCAACCTTTATGTTACTACGCCTCGACAAAAAATATTTTTTCTACGCCTTTAATCTTTTCAATATATATAATATACATACGTTTCAAAGATTTAGTCATCGCCGGTTTTATTCGCCAGTTGAAAGCCATTGTAGAGTGCGTGAATTTGATACCATATATTTTTATTGGATCTTTATAATAATATTTTATGATACCATACAATTTTCTATTCCATAATGTTATGGTATAAAAAATTATAAACAAAATTAACTGAAAAGTTATTCGGAATTGGCACAATGTGTATAGCATTACCACACGCGTCCGCTCCCATTTCGGAATTACAGTACCACTTGAGAACGAATTTGAACGCATAGGACTGAATTATGCGACATTTTATGCGTTTCTGTGAAGAGAAATGTAAATAAACTTTCGTTTTTTTACAAAACATAATAATTATCGAAAGAGGCATTTTCATCAACTTTTTTTTATTAATTTTTTCCGTAATTTTAACGTTTTATTCTGGCCTGAAAAGAAATGATATGATTGTAATGACTTCCACATTTCAGAGAAAGATCTATTTAGACTTTATATTAATAAATAATTATAACATTGTTTAAAAAAATTAAAAAATGGCTTTGAAAACAAGGCAACAAGGCGTACGGACGTACATGTTCGTATATACTACTCAAAGGGATAAAATTAAACCCATCATTCCATTAGATTGCTTTGTATATTGATGTTTGTCCAGCTTATTATGAGATTCCAGTGACGGTTTTTCTTGATCGATATTATCATCTGTTTTAATTTCACCAAGTTTGAAATGTTACAACGAATAATATCTACAGATATAGTGATATTCTAATCTGGGATATAAATGTTATAGGTGATAAGTTATATTCTTAGAAAAAGGCTACACATAGCAATGGTCAAACTTGATTAAGCTAGAGGTAGATAGTTACTGGTCAGGTAAGATGAAACTGTCATTTGCATTGGTATTTTCCCCTTCATTTTTAATTGGCCGAAATCCGGTCGTATGAGAGAAATATTCATTCGGAGGACTGGTTTGGCCCAGGTATATAAGTACATAGGTACAGGTTTTGTGTGAATCTGTTCATATTTAATTTTTGAAAAAGCGTGATTAATTAGTTTTCAAACCAGTTTATTATCGTGATTTTCTTATGAATTAAAAACACGCGGGTGCGTTGAATAGAGCACTAGTTCTCAACCGTTTGTGTAGGAGCCATTCTCGTGCTCAGGTAAAATTGGATTACTATGCTGAAAATATTTATTTTATAAGTACAAACATGCTCCGTAGTTCTGGTATGTGATATTTTACTGCTTTAGTTTTATAAATTACAATTGTATACACATACAGTGGCGCTCCGTGGATTGTAGGCGCCCCTGTGCAATTTTTTTTTGAAACATCTTTCGCTGATTTATAACTTTTTTTACGTTCTAGCCGTTTTCAAAGTATTTTTTATAGATGTCTTATATTTTTATAGTATCATTGTTTTCATTGTGGAAATAACATTCTACGTAGAATATACTGTCGAATTTATTTAATTTTTCCTATAAAAAGGCGCCCACCATGATCAGGCGCCTGCGTACGGTGTACAATCTGGACATTAGGAGGGCGCTACCATACACACATGATATGCCATACATAAGTCGTTAAGAAATCCTCAGTTTATCTTCTACATTAGATTTTATTAAATAAAACTAGCTTGCTACCAACTTCGCTCCTGATATGGAGCATATGAATCTATACAGTGTGAAGACACCCACTCCGAAATTAATAGATTATTTTTCACGAGAATTTTTTGTCAGATTTTTAGATTTTTAAAATCGGACAGATGGGAATTGAACCAGCATTCCCTAGATTTCTAGGCGCGCACGCTACCAACTACGCTACCGGGGAGATATTGCCTTGTATTTGATGAAGGATATCCCAAAAATACCGAGGTTTTACTGTAATACTTATGTAATAAATTAGTATTGTAAATATATATTATAAAATATAACAATGTATTTCTGAGAAAAAATGTCCACGTTCTGCTTATTATGCAGTAACACATTGTGAAGCATGTAAGTGTTGTACATTTTTCTATATCGTCGCAATAATATTAACACCTATTCGTGAAACAAATGGGAACAAATCATTGGAACACAGCGATAAATAATTAACACAGCTTTAACATCTGACATTGTCAAACAATCGAAACAATAGCCACGGAAAACAAAAAAGTTCGTCGAGAACTTGTGGATTTATTCACACACGGCCAACTTGCGTCGAATTGAGTTTCGGTCAAATGCTTGCCCACAAATTAAGTCAACCGCACTTGCGACAAGCAAGCGATAAATCAACGCTTGTATTACATACGTGAAAGATTTATGACCATTGGCCACTCTGAAATTACGTCACTCAAGTGCCCAGTCCCAGGATATTGCCTTTAGTAAGTCTTGAAGAATGTTTAATTATGCCAACTAATAAAAAAAATGCTCTACATTCTCCCAGCCATCACATGCCGGAAATATAACCTGTAAATAGAAATAGGATGTATTTTACCTAACCACGAACTTTTTATATATTTCGATGTAACGTTCATTATCATTCAAACATCTTACTGTGATAATTTATGCTCACTAAACTTGGTTGTCGTATTCTTGGACTAAATGAAAAGAGTGATACATATTTTAATAAATCTTGATTTGTCCAAGAATGATAACACTTACGTCAATTGCAAGCTGCTGCTAATTATAAAAGAAGCAAATCGTGGTGTCTATACGACACGACCTATTCAAGTGAGGTGTAGACATTCTCTAAAGCTAAAGGATGTGATCGGCAATGTGATATTCATTGCATGAGATATACTAGATACTCACTCATTCAACTATAATCTAGGCAAAATTAAAAAAACAGAACAATAATACGAAACATTATTGTGGTGTAAAAAAAGGAAATTTGGGACGTGAAATTGTATGTGCGAATTGCTGTCGTGCACCCGTGATTTAAATAAAATGTGTTATAGAATAAGATTAGAAAAAATATAGGAAATCTAAAAAATACATTTTTTATTTGAATTCCTGAGAAAGCTGAAACGTAACGGTTTAAATAGTACTTATTATAAGGCCGAGGCTACGATAGATACCGCGGCGGCAAAGCGACAGCAGCAAAGCGTCGGTAGCAGAGGCAAAATAGCTATAAATAGGTGAGTGAGCATGTTCGGCAGCGCGACAATACATCGTCGTCACAAGAGCTTTCTCACTTGCTCACTAACCCTTTTAATTGGTATTTTGCATCTTTGTAGGCGACGCTTTGCTGCTGTCGTTCTGATATCGTAGCGCCAGACTTAAGGGGGCTGGGTACACACGCTTATGCAAACATGTGCATGTTTGCATGACTAATCATAAAAATACGGTGACCATATGTTAAATAATTTACGATATTTTAACATTGTAATTTCATTGTTTTCATTTTACGAACCGCACAAGGAATGAAGTAAAAAAAAAACTTTGAAATTCAAATTAGTTAGAATTATTAATTATCGATTAAATAAGTTGACTATTTTCACTTCTTTAATATGTTATTATCAGCATTTTCAAATAGTGAAATTGTATGCACCACTATTTAAATTTCGTTTTTTAATTTAATAAAAACTATTAACCTTCAAAGCCCAAAGTGCATTTTGTTGGTCAAATCGAACACGCTAATTAATATTAAGCAATAATAATAAATGAACCATCCCATATCAATAAATAAATTATTTGTTATTTCATTTGTTGACGGCCGGTCTTTAGTTTATGTTAAATACATATCTAGGATTATCGAAAATTAGTAGATGAAGTTCCGTTTTCAGGAAAAAAATAATGATCACAAATAATTGTGCATGGAAACTTGAACGTGTGTAGCCCTCTTATCAATCACAATGGAAAGCCAACTACTGTGTATTATTATTGGCTGTAATATAAGAAATTAGCCAATCAATAAAATAATACAATTTATTCGTATTTTACTACTTTTTAATTTACAAAGGCATATAATATTGTAATAAATCATTCGTATTGACCCACTTCACGCTTATGAATGAACGCATCGCTGAAGTTGTATATAAATATGAAATTTTTAGGTAACAATAAATACTAAGTTCGTAAAAAACATAAAAAATGTTATGATTATAACGTTAATGTTCTGGGGCAGCCATTATGTTACACACATAGCCCAATTTAATCACGAATACTCAAAGCGATATAATTTACGCACACATTCACTGGAGATTATTGCCAGCAAACATGTAAATTAAAATATTACTGTGTCATGTGCGTACTGGGCGGTAGGTCTTATATATTACATATTTAAAAAATATAATTTTGTACACCTGACAACGATAAATGATAAAATTGTAAATAACGCTATTGTATACACAATACATAACAAGTGAGAACTATTCTTCGTTGAAATTTTAGTATATATATTTAAACACTGTGGAAGCTTACAATTTTTTTACATATATTTGGCAATAATAAATAAACAAACACATGTTTGGTAAAATAGAAATCTATAAATTAAAATATTGACAATGTAAGAATTAATTTCAGCCAAATATAATATGGCTATTGATTTCCAATTAATTAATTATACATTCTGAATTATTTAAAACTGGTAAACTTCCAGTTTTAAATAATTCAGAATTTAAAATCAATTTCCATCAAGCACCATCAGTCGAAAATATTAATTAATTATACGTTGGTATGGACATGGATGATGTTATGTTATTAAAACCTTCGGTACCAAAACGCACACGCTATCCTTTCGGCCACGGAGGAGACCAAAGGCTATGCCACACTGAATGTAATCTGCCGCGGCGGGCAGCGATCAAACTGTATGCGTTATCCCGCAACATATAAGCACCAATCGAAACGAGCTGCATGTGATATTGTTGATACACAACATTTACTAGTTAAATGATATTTTCGCGATTTTATTTCTTTTACTATTTGAGTCAATCTGTGCGTCGACATATAAATGAAGCCACAAGATATGAAAATATTGTTAATGAATCGACGACACCTAGAACCTAATGAACAAAATATTTTTTACCAGTGGGAAAAAATTAGTAATAGTATCTTAAATAATTAGGAAAATATATATAAAATGTTAATCATTCAATTTTTATAGAAATGGGAATGTTTTGACTGATTTCCTACGACTTTTATGAACGGCATACTAAGTGTTTAAAAAGCATGTATTCAAAATACAACACTTTTTTTTACACTGTGGTACGTTCAACACAATACCGTGTAAAATAGTATACTAGAATAAAAAATAGCTGTAAATATGTTTCCTTGACAAAAATCAATGGATATAAAAAATAAATTCATTATTATTTATCATATTTTAAAAAATACTTCAAACAATCGCAAGAAAGATTATTCATTATCAGAGAATAGATTAAGCCGTTTACGTTGAGTTTATTGAATTTAAACGAATAAATAAAATCGGGTGTTATTTTGAAACCGTGTAAAATGAGAGTTCGGTGAACACATAATATTCGTAATGGGATTGGCCCGATATGAAAAAGTATAATAAAGTCTCTTTTGTGACATATATATGTATTATTTCTATTAAATGTGGGTTGAAATTATTATAAATTACAATGTCAAAACTCTAAAATCTTTGTTTACTAAATAACCAACAGACAAAAAAGCAACTGGACAATTTATTTAAATAAAAACTTGTGGCTACTACGCGCGCGTTTCTTACCAATGTAAATTTGACATTAACATAAGCGTAATCTGGCAGTGATATTGCTCGGCGGCACTGTACGCAAAGAGATGATGAGCGTTTTTTGCGACACTGGGTACACAATTTTATTGAACAAATCGTCCATTCCATTGATTTTATTGCCACTTGGCAATGTCTTTTTTAAACAAACGTTTATGTTATATTTATACGATAGCAATTTGCACTTTGTTTGACGCAGTTTATTTATTGGGCCAACAAACAGACGGTGAAAAAAAGCATGAATGAAATTTTAGGAAATATTTGTACATGGGAAAATATGAAAAATATTCCGTCTTATAACGAAAAAATGTTTTCGAGTCGTGTTGAGGACTTACTCAGGTTATATTACTGACTTTAGTGCAGTTATTCATTCAAAATCTTTACTCTATAGCAAACCTGTTTAGCGAGTATGAGCTAGAAAAAAAAACTAAGCAGAATGCAATGTGTTTTTTTTAAATAGTTGACTGAATATTGAACCCCTTTACAGAGAATAAATACACTCAATTCTCTTTTTGTACGGTTTTCAAATAACACACGTTTAAAAATCAAAACATCTCGCTTTATTAACTAATAAAAATAACACAATATTAAGTGCTCTTACTGCAGAGTGAGCGTGGTCTCTTGTATGTGTGTTTAAGTGCCTGAGGCTTATTACACCGCACTTAGTTAGGGTAAGGGCGCCTTGAAATTGTGTAGTGTAATAGGCCTTTAAGTTCAACATTCAAATCATATAATATCCAGTGAAAATTTGAATATATGGAGCCCTATTCGGGAATTTGATGGACTGGCAAAAGATCGTGATGCATATTGGGCTGCTGTATACCTTACCTTAAACGGCAAAATATCTTCTGCCGAAAGATGCTCGATATAGTAGATGAAATAGAATGAGATGGTATACTTTCAATCATTCAATAATGGAGTTTATTTACTATAATATAATATATTTTTTAAATATTTACTATAATTATGTCTCCCCGGTAGCGTAGTTGATAGCGTGCGCGTCTAGCAATCCGGGGAATGCGGGCTCGATTCCTCGTCTGTCGGATTTAAAAATCCGAAAATGCAGGACTGGATGCCCATTGAGTTGAGTAATTTTCTGACAAACAATTTTCATGAAAAATAATCTGTCAAGACGTATTCACATTGTGGAGATCCATATACTCTACTTTGGGAATGGATATCTTTACAGTGTGTCGATCCGTATGCTCAATGTTGGGAGCGAACATGGTGTAAAAAAAATAAAAAAATATAATCAATTATTCACAAAAACTACAGTGAACGGGCACGTTTATTGCATTGAAGTGACACTGATTGACCAAATGATAATGTTATTAGATATATAATGTTAAATTTATCGTAAAAGTAATATTTATATGTGAAAACTAGCTAATTATACGTAAAACAATGGTATAGTTGGATGGAACGGATCTACCACTTTTATATGAGCATCTTATCTTTCTTTGCAGTTTTTAGTACGGTTTTATTTATGCGGTGTTCTTTGGACCGTAACCAAAGTGTTTACACTAATAAAAGCTTTTAAAAAGAGAATCGGGTGTACATAATATCCTTGCCTAAGTAAGCTACTTACAGGACTTTGATACATAGCCTACCGATTATTTTGTTATGGGCTGCACGTTTTCCGTGTGCACACACCACGAACTTGGATATAGAAAAGATTACTAAAAATTAAATTTTTGATAATTTAGTGGACAGGGCAGCCTTGTGTGTTAAATAGTTAAGTAAAAAAACGTTAACCTATCAAAATCGTCATTATAAATCAGTGTAAGTCGGACATTAATTTCAGAACATGCTTATATTTCCATAATCATATATATTTCGCCCAGAATAACGGATAAATAGATTACATGGAAATTTAAAGATAATAATATGAAACCGGATATTAAAATTTCCATATAAATATAAGTCCTTGGATAAATTATAAAACAGAGGCAGTTCAACGTAATGGAAGTGAATGGAGGCCTTGGTAATTTGCATTATAAAGATTAGCCAGAACATAGAACAATGTTTACGTTTCTCTAATGAAATTCTGCTTTATCTCGCATATAGGTAGGCTTAACAGCGTAGGTACTTAAAAGATTTATGGTATAGATAATATTTAAATTACTTAAATGTTAATTAATTAAAATCCTAAATATTTAACTATTCACGTAATTATATCGAATAAACTAAATTACTCGCATATATAACACGCAGGAAGAAACATAAAAAATATACACTTAGATCTGATATAAAAGATAATAATGAATTATAATATACATCATTATAGGTTCACGTTAAATTTTAGTTGTGTATTAAATCACAAAGTAATTTAAGAAAATGAGATTTCATTAGAAGTATATAATCAAGACATGTAAATTTTACGGACATTTAAAGTCATCGTGGCTTAATCAAAGATTTTGTAATAATAACCCAACCCACGTCGTTATTTTAACCTTTACCACTCGAGACATTTTTACGTAAAAAGTATATTTTCAATAA
>JAGVSQ010006418.1:0-14047 GCA_022683975.1 Rhyacophila evoluta | reverse complement strand
ATAAATATTTTATATTCGAAAAATAAAGACTTAGTCGTGGTTAACAATAATACTATCCTCTATTAATTAAATTACTTTTATTATGTTATGTCCGCTTCAAAATTGAATCATATGGATATCAACAATAACAAATAAAGATATCCACTCTACAAATGGAGTATATGTTTTAGCACTTATTTTGATAGTTTTTTTTTCAAGAGAATTGATTTCCAACAATACTCATCTGTGTACACTGTTAAAAAACCTGCAAATGTGGGATTAGAATTCAAAACCTTCAGAAACAAAACGTCCGAGCTAATCTATTACTTAAATAACACAATTTGTCAAATATTACATCATTAGGAAAATACGAAGTCGTATATGCACATATATAAATATATTATATTAATTATGTAATTTTCATTACGGGTTCCAACGTACGTAAATCTTTAAACACGCATACTATATTATAGTTTTTTCGTGTAACACGGTATATTGGTATTTCGTTTGAATTTGAAGGCTTTTTTGTGTCCAATGAATATTTCTTTTTTATAATTTTACATATCTACATGAGTGTAAAAATGAAATCGTGCGAGTGATTATTTATATTTAAATCTAAAAATAGATACACCTAGCGAACAATATGCAATAGTCAGTAGCTGAATAATATGTGACGATTTTTTTTTTTTTTTAAGCGAACTGTAGATAAAATAAAATTATTTTAAAAGAATTGTGTAGTAGTCTTTCAATAACTCCTATTTTAGTTCATCTAAATGTTTACTATCTTTTCAGTGATACTTTCAATGAATATAATATTTATAAATGTACAAATCACTTTATTTTATTATTTATTATTTTAACAAATATCTAATGTGCATGGGCAAGCCGAAATATATTTTTACCGGAGTTCGCTCATTCAAACCCTATAGCCAAATAATATTTAAATCAATATCTGGATACACAACGAATTGACTAACTGATTACCATATATTTTTGTAAAAAAAACTGTCTGTTAATGGTGTATACATATTGTTGATACATTTCTTCATTCGTAATATATTTTTATCAAATTTTATTACATATTAACGAGTATATATTACAATGGTTCATTCATAATTCATTAATTTTTTAATCATAAAAATAAAATCTTCTAGGTGCTAAAAAACAATTCTGTTGCCAATGTGTGCAATATCTTTTGTTAAATTTGGCAATAATGTTTCATATTATAATTATAATACCATACATTCTAATTTATATGCAATATAATAAACATTAAAATAGAACATGTCTCATGATAATGTGGTTATATGACACTGCCTGCATAACAAATGAAGTTGCAGAATGCATTTTAATAATATTTTGCGTGCATTGTTTTAATTAAGTTCAATTGCCAATTTAAAATCGCTTATTTGTTATTAACATCATTCCTCAATGAGGTTAACAATGTTTTTCATGAAATTGGATAAAACATCAATTGATAAATTTAAATATTTCAAACAACAGAATCATTTATAACAATTAAGAAGAGCATACAAAGCTTTTCCGCCACTGCCTATTACTCCAACTTATTTTTAAATGCAAATTCAACGCCTCGTTATTAATAACCATACTCAAAACACTTTTTGCCTTTGAGATTTTCAGGATGTATGTACTCGAACGATGGAAAGGAAGATATTGAATATACTGTCACTCTCAGTGTATTTTAAAATATTTACTGTATTATATAAATAATTCATGCGAATAATTTAATAAAATAAATTAGTAAATTTATAATAGTGATAATATTAAATGTATAAAATAGAATCAAGTATAATACAATAAATTCACATAAAAATATAGATTGAAAAGTTATTGAAAACAACAAAAAAGCAATGTCTGAATTTTATATTCTTTTTCATATGGTATAAACAGACTTTTCCGACGGCGGAAATTGTTTTCCAGCTCGTTGGGTAGCAAGTCTTGGAAAACGATCGATCCATCGTTTCATAATAATTTTGCAATATTGAACCATAGTTTGTCACAAGGCGTCTATTATTCATATACTTTGTCTAGTATTTTTATAAACGAAATAAACATTTATTCATTAGGCTGTCACGCAACTAATGTCTAATTAACCGATAAAAAATCTTGTACTTGATACGAAATTGTGATGTTTTATAAAATACCAGTGATCAAATATCTGTGTTGCACAATTGCGAAAAAACTGATTTGTGATAAAATTTATTTCCAGACATTGTTTCCCTAATCAATTGAATCGAAGAATTCTGTATCTCCGTGTTTTTTCAGCGAAATTCAAAACATTCATCGAACTTTTAAGTGAAATTGTGCGTATCTAATCACGTAAATTTAATCGTTAAAAATGCCATTTGGCGCTTAGATTAATTAATTACAATGGAATTTGAATTGCATATAAATTTTAGTTACGGAAAATGTTTTACAAAAACTTACATACGTATTTACTACGTACGCGAAGTGTGTGGTTCTTCACCACATAAAGGTTTACTTATCGATTAAAGAGTTATTTCTCGAAAATTGGTTGTCAGCAAAACGCACAATGCATTGGATATGTATGTCTTGCACCTAAACTTATCATGATAAAATTCATATTTTTATGCAGAAATGGAATCAGAGTCGGTGATTGGAGAAACTAATAAAATATTTGAATAATATTTTATTAGTTTAGCGGTAGCAAGTAATATTAGTTTATTTCATCCCTAATAAGTTAATAACTATAAAAGATTTTTCAGCCAGTGTTGCTATTTATTAAAATTATAAAATTATTAATTTATTTACATTCCAACTACCTATCAATATGATTTTTTGATAGAACATTTAAATGGTTCTGCAATTTATAAATTAACATTTATGTTTGTGTTAATTGATATTAATTAAAACATCATTGCGAATACAATTTGAAAATACTTTTTTTCTGTATTCCATATGAAATATGTACGCCATCTTTGGTTCATGGCATTTATATAATTTATCGTTTATGCAGTTTGTTATTTGTGGCAAAATCGTGACATATTATATATAGTTGCAATTTTATCCAGTGTTCAATCAGTAATCATGTTGCTATTTGAAATCAAGCATTAACTACAGAGAATAGTAATCGATTGCACCGTATAAGCAAACTGTCATCAATATCAATTAGTCTATGATTGCTCTATGCCTGCAGAATCTATAATTCATTTGCAAACTGCCATTAGATAAATGATAACAAATAAAACTCTCTTTATAAAGAATCAATTATATAAGACTGAACGAACTTAATGATGCGTAATTATGATAATGTTTTATAAATTATTATAGCTATTAAATTTATATCACAAATGAGTCATAAATGAAAAAATTCGTTTGTCTTGCCGGATGTCCGTTAGTTATTCATATATGATTTCTTTGCTTTTTTATTTTCGGTAAAGAACACTTCAAATAAAATTTAGAAAATATGTAGTTGAAAACGATGACTATCAACATATACAGTGGTTGTTGGATATTGATGTTAAGCGTAAAAAATTAAAATTGTACACTCTCATTATAGAGGTATCTATAAAATTTACTAATTACTGGCTAAAAATGTCACAGAATCTTTAGTCATATTTAATGACCCATGTAAAAACTTGCAAATTTGTTTTTATCGTTTTTGGAGAAATTAAATTATACTCAAACAAATTTAGAACGTCTTAGCTATATTTTTCTATAATTTTCATTATTTTATATGCAAAACTATATTTCAGATGTTTAATTATTATATTATTACAATTTTGATAGCCTGGATTCGAATTAAAGCTTTATACTTTTATATTTTAAGTCTTACGGTGAAGAAATAGCTTACGCAATAAATTGATGATATCAGTAGATTTATTCCAATATGTAGTATTTTATGTTACTTTAGTATTGATGTGATGGAGAATATTTTTTCTCGCAAAATATGAGACATTCCAGCTACATTAAAAAGTATTTATTAGTAAAATACTACGATTTACCTATTGATATGTGATGTATTATTGTTACTGAAACTCAATATTTCAGTAGATTAGTCGTATCATATTATACGTTATCCGCCGGATTATAATACTCTCAAAAATGCATATTCTTTAAAAGCTCAATCGAGAGCTTTTACACGTTTTCACCTTAAAAAAGTCTGTGTTGTCCTTTCATCTAGTTTCATGTGACGAAAAGACCATTTCCACCACAGAAGCGTCTGCCAAAAAAATAATATAAAATGAGACCACGATGATACGTAAATTAATGTACTGGATGACACGTGCAGTTCATAAATAAAACGCTAAACTTTCGATTCAAAACATGTGGATACTATTTATTATAATACACGATTAAAACTGTTTTCTTTTTGTGTTCCAAACTTTCTTATTCGATTTAACTTAAAATACTTTTGAAATTTACGTGATCATTTGTTAAAGTGTTTATTATTGATTAAACTTTCGATATAAATTGCCTACAATATTTAATCTTCAGTCGATTGTGAATAATATAAAGACGTTACGATATTTATTTATTTAGATTATAGATTATTGTATTTAATTTTGAATTAGATTTAAACAAAAACGCATATTACAGATATCTATACACATGCACTCCATTACTGGACTACACATCTTCATGCTATATATCATTCATATGTTGAAGTCGTTTTTTTATATTGGTATTGTAAATGTTATTTTTGAAACTAATCAAAACTGTAATGCTATATATAAATCTTAAGTAAAGTGACCCAGTTATCATTGGAATTAATTTGAAACGGATTACATAAAGGTATAAAAATGGGACGGTTTCTGAATGACTGCATTTATAAAGTTACGTTCGCTACTTACTCTAATATACACGATACGGTTTTTACAGAAATTTAATAACGAAAGCTGCACTATTTGTGATTTATTTATTGGAAAACATAATGTTCTTATTTATTATGTTTCAAATAAATCAATAATTATTCTCATAATTTGGTTTAAATTTTCATGATAAAATAATTGCTCAGTTTTTTTTCACCTCTAGATGAATTATTATATTATTTTTGAACATACAATTTTATATAATTTCAAATATATCAAGCAGATTTGGTAAGGTTAATAATAAAAGCGTTAAATTTGTATAGATTATATTTTATTAAGTAATTACAAAGTACATTTTTTATGAGTTATAATTACTTTATTATAAATATAAAAACATAAAGTAACTCATGATAATAATCGAAGATTATTTGGGTTGTCCTAACAATGTTGCGTTAGCTGAAATGTTTATATCGGCAAATCAAGAATGATATGCAATATTTGACCGCCGAGAAATGAATTTGATGTTAATTAACACATTTGTAAACTATAAAAATTATCAGCAGAGTAAGGGTATTTCCAAAATGCTTTTTTAATTTTAATTAACGATAGATTTTTTTCTACTTCTGTTTTTTCTACTAGAAATATCCTTTTTTTAAGGTATACTCCAATTTTTTAAAATAATTTACAAAAAACAGTACGCAAACTTGTCTAGTAAATTCTATTTTATAGACGAAACACATGTTTTACTATAGTAAATGAACGCTGTAAATACTAGTTCGATCAAAATATTTTGGAAATCATCATGGTATTCAAGTAAACGCTGAATAATTATTACGTTTGTTTTTTAACATTCTCGTAGACAACAAAGAGTTAATAGGTTTTGTTATAATTTCTATAAAATGAATATTAATGTGCGTATTAAATAAGCTGACGTTTTTACAGTAAAACTATGAACAAGACAAAGGGACTGAAATAATGTTTCGCATCTACTTGCGAAAGGTACACAGTGGTTTGTACCATTCAAAAGCTTATAATATAAGTTACATGGCAGCTTCCAGTTCTAAGCTAAAGATGGTGGTTACTATGTTACAGCAGGGAAACGCCTGGAAAAACAGATAACGAAAAAACACGTAACACGTTTTTTCGAGATTTGTATATCCCGTGCATAAAATGACAGTTTATCGTAAATACTATGCAATACATTCGAGGAATGAAATAAAATCTGATAAAGAACAGCATTAGTATTACATATAAGAAACTAATGTGTAATATATCTATTTTTAACGTTGTATTGTTATAGTAACGACATTACGTATTCGATAATTTCCATTGTTGAAAATATCAAGTAAAAACGAATTCAAACTTTAAAACGGCAATGTGTAAAGGTTTAATGAATGTGGAGAAAAAGGATGTATTCAAAGATTTGTATTTAGATTAACATTATGATAGTATTTAACAAACGTTTAAATTAGTTTAACGTATTAAATGTTTTCAGAATTTACAAGAAAACCTTATGTTGTCACTATATCACATGGGTGGATCACATATTTTGGAATCTACTGATATCAAATAAATACATTGCAATTGGGGTGGAAATATTTGAAACGGAAAAAGAAAGTTCAGGCGTCAAGCGCAGTGTTGATTTTTTTTATCTTTTATTATGTCTATCGAACTTTCTTTGTTGGGCTCTTAGTCTAATCAAATGTGTTTCCAGGTTAACTGGTATAGTTTTTTAGCATTGTTTTCAGATTTAATCAGTATTTATTTGTTCTTATCACATATAACCTACATGGATAAGTACACGTATGTCATTATAAAAATTCTCCCCTAAAGTAAATCAGGTATGTGTTTTCAGGTTCTTGGAAAGAGTTGCAGACGATACGTTAACGGCTGGAGTGGATACGGAGTGACCCTGGGGAGTGTTATGCACACGTACAACATGTTATCATGGGAGAAAGGTGAAGATGTGTGTGATAAATTGAAGGTCAAATTACCAGTATTCGTCCAGTGGTGGTCTGCCCGGAGATGAGTTCGCCGGCCCAGTCCTTGGCCTCGGTCATAAACGTACCCTCGAACTCCTGCTTCCCTTGTCGAGCAGCCTTCTGCTCTTTCTGCTTGGGGTCATTTGGTGAGAATTCCGGCTCCTTGCGGCAGCACATGAAGGCGCACATCCGCCATAGCAGTACCACCGCCAGGCCGGCCAGGAACGTGAATATCGACGATAGCAGAAAACACCACCATTTCCGGACTCTGAGACAGTCATCTAAGGGGGTCGGCTCGGTGGCCGTTTCCTCGCATGACGCCATTCCCCGGGGGGTCGCGACGGCATTCACCCGCGCGCTCCGAGCACCTCGTCCTGTGGCCCCATCAGGCCGTGTGGCCTGTGTAGCCCGCCCGGCCGCGTTCGCTCTACTGCCCGCCGAATTAATTTATATCCTTTTCGGTTCGCGCCAGCGCCGATCGATAAGGGGAGTGCGCGCGCCTCGCCGCCCTCCGGACTCTCCCGACTGACGACTTTTTTCGCGCCAAATCGATGAAGCCCGACTTTGCATTATTCGGACGAAAAGACTGAATCGAGAACGGGCGGCGACGATGATTTTCGCGAGCCTGCAGCCGGACACACGGGAGGATGCGACCCTCGACAGGAGAAAGACGAAGGACTCGGAAGAAAAGAAGAACGCGTGATTTTTGTCGACACGATTTCGGATGTTAAGGAAGCGAACGCCTTCTGCGGCGGTCGGAGCGATTCGGTTTCGAAATGTGCGGCCGACTCCACTCGCGGAACATATCGCGGCGTTATGAACGGTGATGATGTTTCATGCGTCAGATCGTTCTGCGACAAGAGTTGTTACCCGCGAGGTCTCCCTGCGCACGTCCGTTCGCTGACTGCTTCGCTCGCGACTGTTTACATGACCGCCGACGAGCGACGAACGACGACTCACGACGGCACCCGACCGCCTCGCCGCCTCCCCGAACGACGTTATTGGGAAATTCGTGGCACAGCACGAGACCGATTGGGGTTCTTAATGGAAAACGCGTTCACAGCTTTCACTTTCCTTAGATTTAGAAAAAGGTTGCGTGATTGCCGTCACTGCTGCGCGATGCGAAACGCACCCTTCGAAGGTCACCCAAATAATGTTTCCGCATTATACCACTATGATAATATATACTGTACATAATCTATTACCATGAAAATCTAAAAAAAACCTCAACATCTCAAATCAAATCGCAATAAATAACGGACAATAGTGATATCAATCAGTGAATCGATTATTAAAATAAATTGAAAATAGAAAAAAGAAAAGATTTTTTTACATCAATAACACGCATCTCTCAATAAAAAATAATATTTTGTGGTTGAATAGAACAAAACTTCACAATACTGCGGATAAAGCTATTTTCAACTATGTATACATCAAATAATAAACTCGTAAAATTGGCAAGAAGTGTTGTTACACTGAAGTATCAATTGTGCTTTGAATATATTTGACATTCCAAGAATTTTCCGTGTTTTTACAAAAGTTGCTTAGTAGCAAATCATAATTTTAATATGGATGATATCCATATTTATGTGAGTGTCAAAATATCGAAAGAAACAATATGAACATGATAAATAAGTTAGCTAGAAAAAAGCATATTACTTCTGTATGGCGGGTGCGCAGTATGCTTCTTAAATACATTATAAAAATCATTTATTGTGAATGTAAAACGCGTTGAAAAAATTACAACCATGAACTGAATGCAATATGTTATGTCTTATCTTTCTCTCATTTTAAAGTTAGGTAAATTCGTTGAGCAGGCCACGTCTCAAGGATGGAAGACATACTTGTCTGACGGACCTCTCTTTGATAAGCTAGGGAAGAAAAGGAGGTTCAAAATACTAATATTTAGATTATAGATTCCCTAAGTGGGCAGTATCACTGCTCTGTGGGAGTTGAAGTCATCTAGGAGGGCTGTTGTGGTGGGTTCAAAGGCATCTGTGGGAGGGCGCTGGCTCTTTGTAGAAGTAATTAATAACTACAAAGAAATTGATAAAAAAATAAAAATGAGAAACTTGGAGTTTTGTAATCATTTGGAGAGCGTTCAAAAGATTTTGGGGGGAAGGGGCAGACTCCTACCACGCGAGCTGAAAAAATCAAGAAACCATAATTTTTGGAAGGAAAGTAAAAAAAATAGTTGAGAAGAGTGATAGCAAAAAACAACGAGGAAGGGGCGGTGAATAATTTTGAGTACTTTTTTCACCAAAAATGGAGCGATAGGCCAAAAGAGATTGGGAATCTACGATTTATATGAACTAAAGGTCAGCATGTGGCTGACAAACACGAGTTGACACGTTCCCTTGAGTGAAATGACATTGAATTGTAGTGCTGATGATAATTATGGTAATTGTTACAATATTATTAAATGAAATTCTACCCAGAGTTGATAATAAACATAATGAAAATACTTAACTACAACTAATTATTCTTTTGGAGAGATGCAAGACACAAAATTTGTTTCTTACTTATATCAATTCTGCACCTGGCAAATGCACTGGGGCTTATTTTCGGGGTGGGGCTTAAACGTTCGCGGGAAAAAATCTGATGATATCTAAATTGGAAAGATTGTATTTAGAAAAGTCAATGCTAACACCAATTTGCAAGTGATAATTTAATCACTCGCACCCTCCAGTTTGAAGAGTGTTTCTGATCTATTGAGAGCTCATATCGTATTGTTCACTACGTCTTATGGTCGGGGTAGGGGTTATATTAAACCATCATTAAAAATCATGGAAGGGCTCATTTTCAGAGCGGCTATTATTTTCGGGAAAACACGGTATGCGGATAAAAAATCGATTTTGTTCGTAAAATGTTTAGAACATATTCAAATTGCTTGAAATGTCTTTTTTCTGAAATATAATATTGCCAGCATTCTAAATTAAGTCATGCTTAAAACCATAGCAGAAATATTCGTTGGCACTTGTTAGTTCGCATTATTTGAGTTATATTTTTGCGCCCACGATTTATTTGTAAACCTTTTAAAATAATATGGCATTACAGTTTTTTTTAAATATAACGATATTTTAGTAATAATCATTATATATTATAGATATAACCAACCATTAAAAGCTGCAAATTAAATCACGAGTCGGCTTTTATTATATTCTATCATTCTTTCAAAAAAACTATCTCAAGCCAAATCAATTCGTAATCGTCTACAACCGCCAAAATAAATCACGGATAAACCGTGTGCACCACTAATATAATTTAAGTAAAGTGTATACTGATTAAGGTCCAGGCAGGTCACTTCTTGAATATTTTAAAGGGAGTAAATCACGCTTGAGTGTTGAAGATTGGACTTAATTTCATTGCTTATTACTCTGCGAGAACTATAATTGTTATTGAATAAAATTGACTCGACGACGAAGCGTTTCTAGATTTCTATGCTCGTTTTAAAATACTCCAAGCTTATTTATTGTAAAGAAATATGAGATTATACTATTGACATTTTTAAAATATCAACATTATCGGCACTACAACCTGTTGTGATTGCAAGTATTTGTTACTCTCACGGAGGGTGTAACATTTCCTATATATTTTTTGTTCCCGGGAAACGGGAAATGTAAAATAACATTCAATAAGTAAAATTTCTAAAGAAAGACAAATAAAAGTTGCAAGAAGATTAAACAAATATATTTTAGGCATGAAACTATGCAAGTTATACTATAAAAATTAAATTTTGAATTGTATCAGTATATGTACTTCTTTTCTTAAAATTGCAGGACGCTAATCATATCCTTTGGGAGTGTCCTACATAATGAAACTGAAAATTTCTTAAGTCGACTGCCATCTGGAAGACCATTAGGACTTGGTTTTTTCGAATGAGTTTTTTGGCTTTAAAAATATTTGCGGAATTTTAATGCGAACTAAAAAGATTTTTTTCATTGAGAGAGTTGGATGTTGAATTGGAATCATTCTATACAACACCATAGTGCACACTGTGGCGTAGCTACAAATTTATCACCTTGAAGAAATTAAAACACAGTATCTACATAGGGAATTACATGAGAGACACTGTTTTTACTTTTCAGGGCAATATTATTATTGTTTATCGTTTTTTAGCTCTCATTCTAGGTACTTCCATTTTTTTTTAAATTTACTTCACTTTACCACGGTTTTGGTTGATTTGGTTCCTTCCATTGTGGTTTCTCGTTTTTCGTAGTAACTTTACTTTACTTGGCTCCGCAATAATATTTTGCGCCCTCCTTCAGAGCAATCTGTTCCAACTGCTCATGGGTAGCTACGCTACTGAACATACGTCGACTAAAGTCTTCTTCCAGGTAAAACTTCTCTTGAAACGTTTCTGGCCCTTTAAATAGAGCTTTACGTTCTTTAAACTTTGGCTTATGGTTTTTAGAGCATCCAAAAACTAAAACAAAATATATAAAAAGGTTTCTTGTTTTCTTTGTTTAAACTTTATGAAAAAATACCAATTTGTACACAAAGGAAGACTGGTTCTAAAATAATATTTTTCTAAAAATATTTGTTTAATACAACTTAAATTTTAGTTGCATATAAATAATATTGAAGCTTCGGTTATATTTTTAACATTATTGACATTTTACGTAATGTTTGGGGGGCCTACTTCATCACATGTCATCGGGCAAGTCATTATAATAAATAACCATGACCAATCCGCCATCTTGTGGGAATATAATAATTTATTATCTAAAGGCATGTAGAATAAGTTAGTATATTATAATAAACAACTTATGGTTGGAGGGCGTTGATAAACAGATTTAAGTGTTACCTGCCATTCTCGAATTTGAAAATTGAATTATATATGTTTTCATAAATACTTTAAAAATATAAATAAGTTATATTGTTATATCATGATATTTTTTTTGAAAAAGAAATGTTAAATAAATTATTTGTAGTAGAAAGTTTAATTTTGGAAAACTACCAGACAAAAAAAAATCATAAACACGGTTGAAAAAATAATTCTTTTTCTGAAATGCTAGTTATCGTCTGTGGAATAATAGCTTATAAAAGTGTAATTAGTTTTCGAACAATTTTTAATCCTGTCGGTTGAATAATATCTCCTATGGTATTACAACATTTTAATTTTATTGCTAGCAGCACCAGTGAAGTGTATATTTAAAAAAAATTACAGGCTCAATTTGACATTTGTCTAACTTCACACTTGTTATAAATTGATCGGATCGGTCTGCTGGTTCGTCGCCTTTTGAATGAATATACTTATGCCAGTAACTCTGTATTCATAACAGTGATAATAAAATGTGTATCGGTGCATTTAAAAGAATTTGCCACTGGGGACCATTAATTGCTTTAGGTAATAGGTATACTTAATTATACTTTACTCTTTTGATTAGTTAAGTTTTGGGTTATGTCGGTAACCATGTATTATAATATTCCTTGACTGAATTGATATCTATTCTATTAATTTTCTCATCGATGCGTCAAGAGTGATTCTCACATCTAATTGATGAGTACACCGAAGACGGTATTAGTAAGTATATTTGCTCTGTAATAACTCACACAATTTCCTACAAGACGTACGTCAATCATCAACTGTCAATATATTGTTTGTAAGATCACTATGATAAGAGACGGTTCTGACTTGTCGATTCCAGTGGAAATTATTATTATTATTTTTGCATTAGCATTATAAGCATTGACAAAAAATATCAAAATATGTTTCGGTTTTCACATTCCGTTTATTTATTACTAAGGATTTGGTAAATTTATGCCTGACAAATACGAATCTAATGATTGGCTCTAAAGGTGTATTTTAGGTCGGTCAATTAAGTTAGTCATATTTTTTTCGCAAATACATGATTAAGTTGGCAGCACTACTCACACATTTACTTGCATAGCTATGTAGGGAATAGTATATTTCACATTGGTGTTAGAAGTTAGTCACAGAATTTTCGGAAAATCTATTCTTAGTTGTTAGTAGAATTTGACGGTAGAAAACACACGTATACACCCATACTTTGGAGTTTGAAATGGCTGCGCATGCACCAGGAGACCTGTCGAAATTTTTGACAGCGGTAGGTTTCATACGTTTTTAATGCGCTCGCTGTGAAGTAAACAAAGGATAAAAATGATGCAACACTTTATAATTCGTGGACCGGTAATCACAGGAATAAAAAATATGAAATATTGTATGTTATTTAAATCCTCACTTCTTAAGCAGGTTAGCATGATAAACAATTGACAATCTTATTGGTGATACAAATAACATTCAAAGAATTTAAAATAAGTATATGTTAATAAAAGAAGCTTCTCGTATTTTAAGAAGGCAATATTTAAAAAAAAAATGGCTACAGTGTTGCTGCTAACATAAAAACTTCCGCCGCCAACATAAATATGGATTTTGTGAAAATTCCGTGACATACTTCTCAAACTGACATTAAATATACCTTTACCACTATGGAATCCCACAATATATATGCATTGCCTGAGAAAATATTTACAGGAAGAATAAAATCTTTTCAGGTTTTAGATATTTTTTTTTCTTTTTTAAGTTGTGTTTATTTGAATTAAGTTTTAAAATAATGCAGTAATAATATGATTTTGGTAATGAATTCTATAAATTTTTTCCTCTTTTGGGTAGAGTTGTCTTGGCAAAATAATGAAATTAATGCAGTTTTTAGAATTAATTTGAAATAATAATATATAGCTGTCGTCAAATTGATGGATTAATCAATACATTGGTAAAAGTGTATTTTAGACTGCTGAATGAAGTTAATCACAATTTTTTTGCAAAATCCATGATTATGGTGGCAAAACTACTTTGTCGTTTAAAATGACGATGTGGCACGACACAGAGACCTGTGATATTTGATAGTATGTAAAGCTGATATATTTGTGTTCGCTTGTTGACAGAAAATCATTGGTTGACCATACAGAAAATCATTGGTTGACCATTCAAGGGGAAATTACTGTGCGTATGAGTTTTTTTAATTGATAGGAGTATAAAATATATAATTTGTCAAATAATTGTTGCAGGCATTATTAAGATTGTGACATGGATGACTTTACATTGCTTGAGCATGTGGTGGCCTCCGTGGACCACTCTGGGATCGTCCATCAATGTATCAATCTTTTTGACATTCGCCGGTTGCACAATATTCTTTTTCCTGTCTGCATTATCCATGGGGCCGGGCTTTGTACCATTAGAATGGAAACCAGTAAGTTACCTTAGATTCAAATATTTTGGCCTTGTTAAACAGCCAGCATGTCCATGTGGCTGTCCAGAACAGGATGCTA
>JAGVSQ010006417.1:0-16412 GCA_022683975.1 Rhyacophila evoluta | reverse complement strand
GAAAGCATGCCCAAAATGAAAGCAGTTGGATAAAGCCATGGATAGTATCCATACAGGTCGTATTTCAAATGATTCGGGGCCCAAACAACCGATCCACTCTCTAGCCTGCTTCGAATTAATGAATTAGACAGAGTTGCCTATCCTGTAAAAGATGCAACAATTCTAACTTTGACGTTGATAAGCATATATAAATATATATCTGTTATATGTACGATTCGGAAATTGGCAACTAATTTTCTCTTGTCTGAAGAACAATAAATATCCTTTCTACAATCTGAAAGATTACATTCTTCTTAATCTGAAAACGTGTAGCAATTTATTCAGAGGGCTTCCCCTTTCGTTCGTTGTCCGTATTCATCCGCAAGATATTATGCGACCGAGCCGAATGATGGTATCTACCGCCATAAACTTTATGTGACGTCAGCCATTCGTCATTTCGCCTCGAGTTCCGGATCGCCCATCATCTTTTTTCATGCGATGTTATTATCCTCTTTTATTTATGTCCTCCGGATCAACCGATTTTTGGTGATCAGCGGACCTTATACTTACTACCTTGCTTGTAAGATGGGATGGACTTTAATAAAACATATTGCTACGAAATTTATTAAGTTATTTCAAACACCATTTACTTTCTTATACATTCAATAATATTTGCCAGATTATCAACGTATAACGTTTTTTTAGTTATGTACTAGAAATATGTCAAAAGAAATATTACATATCTTTTTAGTCCTTTTAAAGCAGTCTTTTTTTCTTATAAAAATTAATTTTTGTAGAAGATTAATACTAAAATGTAATTGTTCGAGTGATTTAATGAAGTGATTTTCTCATTACTTTTTACATCCCAGTTTAATAGCTGTATTCTTGTGATAAACTCACTTTTATAACTAGTAGTCAATTAATGATAGCTATAAGGGCCACGTCGTGCTTGGCGTGGAGATTGTGCACCACACAGGGTCACTTGAATATGATGGGTGCTTTATTTTAAGACAAATGAAATAAATATTCCAGTATTTTCTAATGCAATGGTATTTGCAAAACGAGTATACTTAAAAAGAGCAATAAATTCAAAACATGTGCAAATAATAATTATCTCCTTCTAAGGGCGCCTCCTATAGCGTAGCACTGAAAACTATAATACTACTATGATTTCATAAATTTAATACTGGTATATAATTTTATACCTAAACGTTGATCCTAATATTATAAATTCTATGTATTTTAGAGGTTATGCGGTATTTCAGCTGTCACATTATATTCAATACTGTAGCTGTTGATATATCTAATATATATTCCCTTCGTGATTATGAATAGTGAAAAATAATAGTAAATTTTATTTAATCTTCTCGCTGTGAGAAAACATAACCCGAAATGCAGAAATTCAAGACGGTCAAATGCATTATAAGCCACTCATATTTTACTAGTCAATGGTGTCAGAAGTAATTGCACTGTAGATTTTCTTATATTAACCCTGTGAACTGTAGATATAGTGATTTTCAAAAAAAAAAAAAAACTTTTTGTCACGTGGTCTTCTCGTCCGTTTAGTAACTACTGTCTTAGAGAGAATACATAAATTACAACTACGTTTGAACCTTGGTTTACGAGTATAATTCGTTTGGGAATCGTGTCCCTGGTTCAAAGCACTAACTTGTATATCATCGATCACAAGCAAATTGCTCCAAAAGAAATAATGAAAACTGAGATGAGTTTTGCTACAACCCAAAAATATTTATACTTAATATGTTTTTTGTTTCATATTTTTACCATTTTATAATTAGAATTTAATTTTTTATTATTATTTTAGAATTAGAATTTTATTTTATAAAATTAAATTTTATCAATGCTGATGATGTAAGGAAGAAAATGGAGGAAGAGAGGGGTTACTGTGTAGGGTGACTATAATTGTCTCTAACATAATCACTGCTATATTTCCTGCTGTATTTTTACTGTATGACGAAAAACCTCGCTGATCCACCCAAGATACAAGCGTTTCTGTTGGCGGAATTCCACATAACGTTTTATTGTCTCTTCTGCATTTTTTGGTACATTTCTGTCTCGTGAATTTTCGGAATTATACACAAGCAAAGGCTCGTGGCTAAACATCGCATTCGACTTTACTGTAATTTATGTCCGTTATAGCATCTTTTCACAAAAAGCTCGTATTCCAAGATTTTGCTCGTTTATCAAGTTATAATTTGTTGAAAATGTTTGCTAATTTGGAAAATATTCGTAAACTGAGTTACTTACAATCCAATGTTTCACTGTCATAGTAATACATAATGTAACTATAATAATTTATTTGACAATAGTACCATAGTAAATTACTCTATATAGGAGAATGTATTTACTATAATGACGATGTAAATTGATACATAAAACGAAAATAGGTAGAGATAGATTGTTCAAGTACTTGCCTTTTACGATTTAAGCCGAGAAGATTGGTTACTTTTATTCAAACGTGTCTACTGGTGAATAGTTTGCTTTGAAATAGATACCTTATAAACAAGCAGCGACACGTTTCAAAGAATAATATAATATACTTGTTCCGACTGTTTTGTTAGTTTCGACGCCGGGAACCTAGTTAGCGAAAGCTCTCTTTGGTGCTTTCTAGGGAATTGTGTCAAAAAGCATTACCTTATAGCGGCCGTATAACGAGTTCAAAATAAAGGTCTTTATACTACGCACCTGCAAACATGATCTCACACTAATTAACATAATTTCGTGGGACGCCCTCTGAAATTCGTTCCGTGCTCGTTAAAAATTCCATTCATTAAGAGAGAGACCTATAAGGTTGCAGAATCAGTTTGTTACCATTCTGGTAAAAATAGAACATTCAGGAGAGAACATGGTATCATCATCGTTTGCTCTGCTATTCAATGTAAAACTTAATTCTTTCTAAAAATTACCCAATTTTATATCTGTCTCAGCTATTTTTGTTACTAGATTGGAGGATTTTATGCATATTTATACTAAATTCGGCTACTTTAGTTTAACTTATCAATTCCTTTTGTATTAGAGTTTGTTGGAGAGAAACTTCTTGGATAGTCTCGTATTGAATAGGTGCTATCTAACTTGTTGTATTTACATATATAGTATAAAGGGCACACAACATAACGTATACCTCGCTGCCAACGGGAAATCACATTTTGATTGTCTCATGTATGAACGATTTCAGAGTTATTTAGTAAGTAAGTTTAATATACTTGTTATGTTGGTATTATTATGTGTTTATGTATCCGGTCATGAAATGTAAATTGACTTGCAAAAATGCGACAAAACATCTATATTAACTAAATTTTAATATAATAAGTGTTGTTTAATTTATTTATTAATAATAAAATAATAACACTTCAAAATCACTCCGTTAAATATTCATTTAACCCAACAGCCACTTTGGAATGTGATAACTACCAAATAAAGTTGGTATTATACATTGAAATGTCATTGATAATGTAGGTAACTACTTTTGACTATTTGTATTCAAGTAATTAGATCTTAATTTCATTTCCTGAAAAAAAACCCGTCCTCGTTTATAGTAAAAAAATCAGCTACCCACCAGCAAAGCCGTGTCACGTAGCGTGGAAATGATTGTGGATAATTTTATTTATATTTTTATCGTAATATAATTATAGATAGTGGAAATTCTTAGAATTATAAGTATGCTTTCCATATTTTGTTTTATATATTATATATTCTAGTAAATTTTTTATATTTATGACGTATTTTTTCAAGCCATAGTTATTCTTAAGAGAAAAGTAAAATAACTTTATGATAGCAAAGTTATGGCAAAACGAATCAGATTCTCTCTCTGTATATGTTTAAATGATGATGAATGAATGGTTTGTGTAATAAAATTGCGAGTTGAAATGGCTTGGAATGTTTTAATGCAATTCAAAAGGATAAAGCTAATCTCTAATTGCGTTTTCTTCACAAATTGGAATCTGAATACGGATTCACATATAAATTAACAGAAAACTCCGCTCGCTATAAATTCGTATAGAAAGGAATCCATTTACATAAATCCTACCGTGAATACAACAAGTGAATCGAAGTTGGCTTTGGTTCACGTTCCGCAGTGGGTGACCTGAAATTCAGAACACAATTCGGTTGCATAAAAAAGGGTTATGTCCCCCCGTTAACCAAATTGGATCTTTGCGGAGCTTATTTGGGCTCGAAGCTATGTCATGTATTATTTTATTGTGTTTTGGTGATTACATACGATTTATTTGACTGCTATGTCGATATGTATTTTTCTTTATAGAACGATGTATTGAATTCAATTGAAAATAAAATCTCATAGATTATGTTTTAAAAGATACAACCAACAATTTATAGTTGCCGATAGTACGCTGTATTATATATAGTAATAATGCTTAAAAGCTTCATGGGAAAAAGCTTCAATGCCAAAATGCCAAATGAAGAGTTTTGATTTTCTTTTTAGATAATTTTAGATATACTGTTCTGAAGTACGCAAAGATAATGTATACTATAATATGTAAATTACGTTAAATGCTAAATTGCTTTTATCTGGGGGATCTAAAAGTTTAAATTGATAAAATTTGATGGTAAACAGTTTAGTATAACACTATATGAATGCGTATAATGACTATTCCGCATAGCTGTTTTACGATTATTTTAATATGCGGAGCTAGATATCCAATGGACCGAGCGATTGGCTGAGAAGTAATTCTCGTAAAAAACAACCGCTTGTGATAAGTGTATATTATGTAGTAGGAGATATATACACTCTACTTTAAGAGCGTATACGGTCGAAAAAATAGTGTTTTACCTATATTTTTATTTTCAATTATCTATATTTGATGTTTATTGAAATCTAAATTTAATATTATTGACTATTAACAAATAGCTGACTCTAATGGTATTGGTTCATATTAACTATATATGTCTCAATTTTTTTAATTGAATGGTTGAATTTAGGGATAAATAACTCAATTTTCTTCGTGATTCATCTTTTAACGTAAGCATTCATGCATTATTAATGAAGCGGCCATCCTCTTTGCTAACAAATTATTTGATTTTACAAAAGATTGTTTAATTTTGCTTAACCACACAAATGAATTCATTTCTTATCGGTATTTTTTCTTCAAGAAATGTATACAAATTATGGATAGGAAAACTTTTTTCCTGCCTATTAAGGATAAAATTTTCAGTAGCGTCGGTATTAGAGGTTGCTTGAAGGGTGTGCTTTAACTGTGACAAAAGCTTGGAACCATTATTTCAAAGCTTAAATAATATTTAAAATTTTATACTTTTTATTTTAAGTTAATGTTTGCAGCAGTATTAAATGTATTTTGTCTATTTGTACCATAGTATAAAATTACCATTTAATAATTAATAGAAATACAATAGACAGTTATTTCAAAACTTGATCTGACTCCTGGTTGCTTTGGGGAAATATCTTCTCTTCCTTTCGTTCGTTTCATTACCTTAATCTTAAAATTTCTACGTTGCTTGCCATATAGTCTAATCTTCTTCTATCTAGTTATCCTTAGGATCGAAGAATAGTCTACTGAATAGTCGGATCTCTTCTATGCTACACTTAAAAAATACATATTTAATAAGTACGAATAATGAAAACAGTAAATCTACCGATTATTTTTTAAAAAATATTTATACAATTACACAGATTGTATTTATTAACAAACCTTAGCTTTGTCAGTGTTTAGTAAAAGTTTGTTATTTAGCGTATTGTTAATTGAATTAGTTATGACGCACTATTGTGGCCACAGCCATGAAATATTTCGTTCATAATGATGTGGCCAAACACAATTTGAAATCGAAATAATGAGACACGTCCAAAATAATATGCCATTAACATACTATTATTTAATATGCTACTACACGGGCTGATAAATTTCTTGTACTGGTAAAAAAATGGCGTTTTAAATTTTATTTTCGACGTAATTTTTTTTTGCTCCATACACCAAATCTATCGATTTTAAAACAATTCGAAATATATCTAACAGCTCGACTGCTTAAACTCGCTAAAATAGACATTGCTTGTGTTTGGCTACAATTTCATAATTTAATGAAGCCATATTATCAATTCTTGGGAATAATTACTGAAAGCTAAATGTGGAAAAAATAGTGAATGAGGAAGCAATTCGAAGGATACTTCGTAAAATTTGTTCATTACTGTACATGGCTTGTGAGCAGGTGCAGTGTTATGAAGAATAATAATTTTCTTATTTCTCTAATCGCATTATTTGGTTTATTCAATAATTTACAACAATACTTTCCAATGATTTTTTTAAATTTCTAAATGTAATCGATGAGCGATATTCTATGTGGATTACAAAATATTGTGGTCATAACCTTTTCAACAGTTTTTGGTCGTTTTGGTTGGCTTTGAAAAAGTTTTTTCCACCGTGCTGACTATTTTTTAGACTCTGGTGTATAGTAGTGAGTTCATGTTTCGTTTGCTGTTATTAATCATCACCAGAAATCTTTTTTGTCGTCCTTAAACGTTCCCAGAAATCATAAATTATTTAAAATACACTGTCACCATATTTTTATAGCATACATGTAAGTATTATTCAATTAAATTATGTATTATATTAAGTAAAGCCTTTTCGAGCAAGTCGTTGAATATCGATACCGAAATGACAATCACACCTGAGCGAGAGTTATAACGTGGTCTGCGTAGAACATTTCTCTTCGAATTTTCGTAATTGGAAAATGTTATTATTTACGAGACTTAGATATTAAATATTATACTTGGATATATCTACAAGAATTGTTATATTTATTTTGTATAAACTCGATCCTTCGTTAAACTAGTGAATTAAATTTCTACGAAAAAATACGGTCAATCCAATATTATTGTAATTATTGATTTTCGCTATATATTTTTTTTTCATATGTGCTTTACACGTTTATTTTCATAAGCTCACAATGTCTATCGAAACATTTTGCGGGAAAGGTTTATCTTATTTAAAAAAAACTTTAATAGAGAATTAGAAATATTCCATTAAATCATATTTACATTTGTGCTCCATTTTCTTTGAGATCAAATCTCTTGACGTAAATAAATGAACAATGATATCAATGGCAGTTTTTGATGTATATATATTTTTTATTCTACGTAGTGTAAAAGTTATTCGATAGATATTTGTTTTCTTTTAATTTATTTTAAAACAACTCAAGAATGTTACAGCTTAGCATAGACATATTTTTCCTTAAAATACATCATATGCTTCGGATGAAAAAACAGCTGTTGATCTCAATTTTTTAGATAATTATCCACGTGTCGACCAGCCAAAACCAGCCAAGACCATCCAAAAATTTGCAATAAAATGCATGCCCAATGTGACTGGAATTGGGTATTTTTCACAAACTGTGTATGTAAAGTCCAGTATTAAACTTTTGTAGACTATTCACTCCCAAATTACGAAGTTTTAACAATGTTGTTAAAAATAATGAAGCCATGTCGTCTGTTTGTGTTATAAATTATTCTAAATCTGGTATCATCACGCCCGTTTAACATGATTAAATTGCGTTTGCACAGAGTGTGTGTGTGTGTACCTATTACCTAACCCTTAGAGGTGGGGCTTAATAATTGGACGAGTGTAATGCATTCGTCATTAGGGTAGTGTGGGCGCCTACCGCAATGTAATTAATTAATTCACTGGAATCGAGGTTGGAGAGGGTTAGGCCGATCTGACGAGAGTGTCAAACAAATATACATAGATCGAAATTGAGATTTGAAAATGAAAATGGCGTTAAAAATAGCACTGGTAAAATGTATTACGTCAACGACCGTTCTGGATATTAATGCGCGAAAGAGACCAGTATTTTGAGAAGAAAACAACACTAGTGAGATGTTTTATTAATGTTACAGGTAAACATATGTACATAATGAAGAGTTCATATGTTCTACAAAGGAAGAGCGACTGTATAATAACTTTGGTAACTGTATAATTTTGCCTCGTTCATTTAAGAGCAAGCTAGCACCAAGTGGAGAAGAGCGCATTCATTTTCAAACTAGTGATGAAAATTAAATACAGTAATAAAAAATATATAATAACACGTTCTATAGCAATAGTATTTCAGTGATGTATAATATTGAAATTTAAATGGAAAAATAATATCGATATCGATAATATATTTTATAATGTTAATAGATCTACCCAAACTTTCGATAATTCATCATTTTTTAATATCCGTTCTTCACGTGATGTTCACCACTTGGCACATTCAGGACTCGCTGTCACTCGTAAGTCGCTTTTTCCAGGGAGTGACAACATCCTGTAACTCTGCCAAATAGATCATTGGGAGTCAAAAAATAAGCGTAGTTCTGCGGTCTCAGCCAGCGACAATACCAGTCGTGACGTAACAAGGGCTGCATGGTTCGTTCCCTAATTTCTTAAGGAAGTCAAAACACCTCACTCCTAGTATTTGATGGAAATATTTATATTTTATCTAAGCTAAATATGTAATTTATATAATCACACAATCTTTTTATAAAATTCTAAAGGAATTTAATATTTAAAATAATTGCATTTTTATTTAACATGCCGCATATTTCATAGTTGTATACAATACGTTAACATGTATCGACATGTATGACAGTCACGTAATAAAAATAATTAACCCTTTGAGGAGTATCAAATTACATTTAGGTTCCTGCGCCTTATTTTCAAAGCTGTTTTTTTTATTTTATAATAAAATGTTATTATTTTAAAAAATATAAATACAATAGAGATCTATAATTGATGTGTGGAAGTCATAGGAACAACATACCTGAACATTACGAAAAAAAGGCTGACTTTAGCATTGACAAATTCCCTTATGCTCTTTCTATAATTATTATGATTTGTGAAGAAACGAAAGATTATTTCTGTTCACAGAAACACATACAATGTCACATAAATCAGGCATATGGCTTCAAATTTGTTCGTTCAAAATTGTTCCTTTAATTTCAAAATGAGAGTGGTCACATGTATTAATGGAAGTGAATGATTTAAGTCTTGTGCATAAAAAAAAATAACTCACTAATGAAAGGGTTAATTAATAACAAAATCGCTCACCTCTTGTGAATCCGACAGCAAATAAATAATATGCCTGTATTCGTTGCATGACCCAACAACCTGATTACGTCCTGATATACATGTCTCTCTTTCGCAACATTGCGATACAATAATTCAACGCGAAATGGGCATAGTGCAACGTATACTCCTGGGCAAAGTAATTTCCATTTGACGTCTCTTTCTCGCAGATTTCCATATATTCTTACCAGGTGAAACAGCTACAATGTGCCTGGTAATTAATTGGGACAATTCAAAGCAAACAGACCGGTAGGTGCCACCGTTTTTCATATGTTCATTAATTCGTTTGAAATGAATTTGCTAAAGGTACTCGTGTCACGTACAATATTGTATTTGATTTGAACGAAGTAAATACAGTCGAATAATATTAATTTAGTCTGCGTTTGTTGGCAACGTTGAAGTGGTTTACTCAGTTGAAAATGTCCGTATGTATATGAAACCGTACATGTATAACAATAAAGTGCACTAACTGCATACATTGTAATTTAAATGTATTAATCAAAAATAAATTATATAAGTTTGCGTTATCAAATACAGACAATTATTTTTAGTACAAACTGTTCGATTTAAAAAGTGGACTATTTTTGTATCACATGGCAATTTATCAAAATAAATGAAATTATAATGTAAAATATTCAAATATATTTAGCATTTTTTTCTAATATAATAATAATTTTGGATTATTGTATAATATACAAAATGTATTTCAGTCAATTTGGAGAGCTTTTTTGTCATTTATGATCTGTATAGGGATAACATATATATATATCTCCATTTTAGTTAAAGGTTTATTTATGTTGACATATTGTACACCCCATCTCGATATTAATTTAAAAAGATGTCGTTTTTGTTTTAAAGCTACGAGGTTCGTAACCGTGATCTCCAATGCTGAACGATTCACAAAAAGTCGCAGCTACCCACTCAACCTGTCTATATCTATAATTTTTCTTATGTAAACAACTGACATGAAACATGCTATAATTTATATCTCTCTCTGCCATATTTGCTTTGTATGCGGACCATATGGCCAGCACATGACGCCTCCAGGATTCTGTGTTACCCGCCAGCCACCTTACATCCTCCCAGGTCATACCAGCACTCTTCAGTTCCGTTGAGTAAATCCTATGGGTGGCCTCTAACGGTCTTTCATGTCATCGGAATCCCACCGGTCGGAAGAAGAGATAAGCAGGAGCCAGGCTCTTCGGAGACATCCGCAGTACATGATCCAGCCAGTTTTAGCGCCGTTGCATGACTTTTAGTGTCTCGTCCGCTCCCTTATCTCTGAGTTTCTTACGAAGTCGGAGATACGTAATTTTTATCGATATATAATTTGGAATGTATAATCACGTTTGCTCAATAAACGGAGCGTATGGATATACATAGTACGAAGATGACCACTCCAAAAATGAAATTGATGGATCTCCGCAGCGTTGAGACAGATTATTGTTTTTCGCAAGAACTCCTCGCAAGAAAATCGAATCGGAATTCCCCGGATTGTTAGGCACGCACGCTAACTTCTACGCTGCCCTGAAGACAATCTAGGATATTTTAGGATAGGTTGTGGGGAAAAATTTACGAGTGCTTATCATGTACAACAAAAAATTTGGATAGTACATATATTAACAAAGACATTTTTTCCTCAACGTTGAGTTTAACTCCTAACTCAATGTGACCTTAAAAGCTTTAGTTTGCAATTTAGAATAAGACAACTATCTCATAAGCTCGCTTGAGTTAGGTAAGTATTATGTCGGGATACATAAGACGGTGTGCAGAAATAAGCATAAGAAGTCGTGTTGTGAAAAATAAGTAACTCTTAACGGTGATATTTCTTTGTGGAATATTAAAAACGCTAGCTGCCTATTAAACGCATGTGTTTCTTAATACGTAACTATTAAATTCTAAATTATTTAAAATCAATTTCCATCAAGCACCATCAGTCGGAAATATTAATTATGTAACTATTACTTAAGTGTCAGATTAACACAGACATATCTGATTTCTTATCTACGTCAGCTCTTCTATTGTTGATAACACTCGTGTCAAATTCATACAGAAATTAAAGCTGAGCTTTATCTCGCCTGTATTGCTGTCTGTCAAATCCATGTACAGCGTCATTCTTTTTCTAACTTCATCCCCAATTTTTGTTCAAATAGTGCCACTTATATTATGCTAATTTAATCACAGTTGGTCGTTTTTGTATACTCATACGTCTGTTCACAGATTTGGGACATCAGAGATCCAGCTGGGTGTGTGATGGTATTTAATGGACCGAATATTTTGAGCTCAGACGGTATTGATATCAGTGTGGGTATATTTTCTTTTAAAACTTAATGTACACTTTAGTATGATAACTTTTAAATTCAGCTTAGTATAAATAATGGGATTCATTCGGACTGAAAATAGGTCGTTAAGGAGAGATCATAATACTGAAGGATGTTTTTGAAGACGACAGCGTTTACTATGTAGTGATAAAAAAAAATTTTTTTTGATGGAAAATATAGTAATTGGGGTTCAACACTTACCATGCCTTTGATAATTATTAAATTAAAATAATTCTACAAATAAATGTTTTTTTTTTACCATGCTTTGAAAGTGAATCGTATGGATCAACATATTGTACAGACATCCACTCCAGAAATGATGTATTTGGATATCTACAGTGTGAAGACATGCTTTTTTATTATTTACTTACTTTAAAAAAAAAGGTTGTCACCCAGTTGATTGATCGATTGAGCATAAAGTCCGGCATCTTTCAACTGTTTAAATTCCAGTAACTATAGATGTCAAACTTCCAATCTCCAAAGTATACACCTTGATATTTTGGCTGCCGACAAAACTGTATTAATTAAATAGATTCAATTAATTTCATATTCTTCAGGGGGATCATTTGATAGCTGGCGGATGGGAGTACAACGATGCCCTCACGCTGTGGGATCTCAAAATTGGACAAAAAATTCGAACTGTGAATGTGGTTGACAGAAAAAATTGCGGAGACGGTGATTTTTTATACTGCGCGAAGTTTTGGAAATCAGAACGGGTAAAGAGATTTTTCATGCGAAGTTTTAAAAATTAAAGCTTAATTTTTAGAACTTTTAATATACTTATTTTCTTAACCAAGTTACGCTTCAACTTTTACGCTTATGTCAAGAATACTTATTTATATTTAAAACCACTTCCTGAAAACCTACAGGATTTTTATTTCACCAATTGAATCTGAGACGAGTTTTGTAGGAAAGAAATAAGAGAGTGGAGTTCGTACTGAATTTATAATTGAAAGGTTGATGCACAGTTAAGGGGGCTACACACGTTCAAGTTTGCATACATAATCATTTGTGTGCGACCATAATTTATTTTTTTGATAACGGAACACCTACTAGTTTTAAGCAATATAACGTGTATTTGATATAAACTATGTGACCGATCATCTACCGATATAAAATGAGGTAACAAATAAACCATTCATTGATATGGGACGCTTCAATTATTATTATTGCTTAATGTTACCATGCTCGATTTGACCAAAAAAATGCTCTGTGGGTTTTAAATGTTTATAGTGTATGTTACAAAACAAAATTAAAATAGTGGTACAAGCAATTTCATTATTTGAAAATGTTGGTAATAAAATATCAAATGATATAAAAATAATAGTAAACTTATTCAATCGATGATTAATAATTCTAACTAATGTTCGAGAGACTCGGGTCTGAACTGAATTCAAAGTCTTTTTTTTACTTTATCACTCTCCTTGTGAGGTTCGTTAAACGGAAATAACGAAACAACAGTATTATAATATCGTTAATTCTTTAAAATATAGTCACCATATTTTTTATGATCGTTCATGCATACTTGTGTAAGTTTACACGAGCCTGTGTAGCCCCCTTTAAATAATATTATTTTGTCGGTGTCAAAATCATTGCAGGAATGATTGAGCTTGTGATGTATGATATATTGTATTTTATAACGAATTAAATACATTCCAAAACATAACAAACTTTGATGAAATATTAATATTTGTAAATTTGGTGCCTGTTTTTTATATGACCTGTCAAATATTTTTTTTTACTCTAATTAGACAAAAAATGAGTTGTAATTGTAGCAGGATGCTAAAGGACAATTCGTTATTATTGGCGGATCAGGAATAAAAAATGTCGAAATGGTAGACCTCAAAACCGACAAGATATTCTGCAGCTGGTCAAAGTATGGAGCTGTTATCACTCTGGCATCCAAAAACTCTTCGCTCGCCTGGGGAGGATCGTGTGCAGTTGTCACACTTGCCAATATCATCACTTCATAATTGAACGCTAAGAATGTAAGAGCTCTTGAATTGATTTGTACGTAATTAATTGTATATGTTAAATCTTGTGATTGAGAAATAAATCATCGTACGTTTTCTGAGACGAAAGATATGTATATATATATATATATAATGACTAGTATATATGAATGATTTATCTTACCAGATATTGATGATTATAAAATTTGTAAAACAGGCATCTTTGGAATTTTTACAGAAAAAGTGTAAAACTGACTATTTTGCTATTTATTTTTGCGATTATTTTGATTTAAAAAAAACATATTTTAAACCTTTTATTCATATAGCTGCTTACAAACCTCAAACTCTTGATAGATCTAAATTTATACTGGAAAAAAATTACATAGTTTGCAGTGCAGGTCTCAGATGAGGAAAAAGTTGTCAAATTTTCTTGGGAAGTTTTTTTTATATATCTTTCAAATTAATACGGGATATTCATATATCATGGCGCAATACTATAATGTAATTAAGACATTTTCAGCTATGCGTAGACATGATCTTTACAATTTAAGCCATCAATATGATAATTTCATCAAGCGTCGCTTATAGCAAAGTTTTAAGGTATTGCTCGTGTATCTGGTACTGCGCTCGATCAAAAATATCTCTGAAAATCAGTGTGAAGAATTAAAGAAAATTTCATTACTAAATCGAAAAAATTACCACCATTGTATATTTTTCTTTTGGTTTAGTAGTTGTAGTTACAAACCCATACTTATGCATTCGTTTTATGGTATTCAACGAAATACTTCGTAACGAGAATCGGGTAAATAAATATTCTAATACCACGAAGTGTTGCGTACAACAATACTGCGTCAATTATCCATCTGTTTAATTATCATTTTGACGAAGCGTTGTTAAGTCTTAACTGATTGACTCGTCATTAAACCAATTTGGATTAATAAGAATCGTGCCATCAACGAAAATTTCTTAGCATTTCAACTCTTACTTTCTCGAATCAGCGGAAATCCGTCTGACTTGATGGCATGACGAGGGTCTGATAATTAGCTTCATCTTAGAAAAGTATTTTCTACCTTCACTATTTCAGACCCTAGTTAACGGTGTTGGTATTGTTATTAGAACATCTAAGAAAGAAAAAAATACGTAGTATGTATATCACAATTTAAGTGAATTTCTCTCCGAAATGACAAGGCATAGAAGTAGATATTAATGACGAATAATGTATATTTATATACATATAAATTTAACAACAGATTATGTTTGTTTTGTTTTTTGTAAGATATCCGTTTTAAAAGTGGACCATATAGATATATCTACACAGTGTAAATGTGTCCATAAATAATCCATTCAAGACATGTATTTTTATTATTTTTTGCACAAAAAATGTTTGTTAGTCAATTCCTCAATCTATTGGATGTTCAATCTTGCATCTTCGGTTTTTTCAAAATCCAGCAGCTGTGAAAATTAAGCCTGTAATCTGCTACTCCGAAGGGTACACCTGTAAGACTTAATGTGTTAACGATGAAATATAAAAGAAAACGTGCTCTTAAGATATTTTTTTCCATATTTATAACGTCAAATTGAGAAAATTACTTGTTTAGTTGAAAAACGAAAGTGGTAACAGGAATCATCCAGTTATTGTGTGTCTGATGTTTTTCATAGTATATAAATATTAGATTAAAGAGTATTAGGAAATCCTCAACCAATCTTTGATTAAATTGGAGATGTCTTTTGTTCTATCGAACATTTTCAAATTATGTTGTATGACAATTTGACGAGAGGATATGTCTTATATTGTGTCAATTTACACTTTTGGATCGTAAATGTAATATGCATTGATTATGCCAAAAGGTGAAATTATGGTTGCAAAATATATCCTGCTGAGTTTGTTTAAGTAACTCTTAAGTATTCAATATCTGTTACAATTTTATAAAGAAGTATTATATTTACGTTATTATTTTCAATTTTGGTGTCGTGAATAAGAGGTGATTCATTATTTTTATGGGATCGAAAGAAATTGCTTGATCGATCTGAAATAAAAACCATTTTTTGTCCATTTTCAGATCAAGCAATGACGTTGAGCGATTACCCGACCGGCATCTTCCAGAAAGTCAACAAAAACATGTCTAGGAGCCTTTTTGGCTAATAATTCATCTTGTATCATTATTTTTGATATACTTATCTGAACTTTTATTGTTTTACCTGTGACGTTATTCAAATTTGATAACTTTATACATACATACTTTATAAAGAATAAAACGTTTACAATATTTGCAGTTTGTTTATTAATATGATTATTATAGACGAGATAATAATTATGGAAAAAATTAATAATAAAAACGTAAAATAAATTTTACGTTTTCTCTATTTAATTATTTATATTTTGTCTAAAATATTTTTTTCCTATCAGAAACTATATATATAACAGTAGAGTCAGAATTTTAAGGAGTAAGTTATAAGTATATATATATAACATATTATGTATATTATATATCTTTTTTACCATTTCTGCTTCGAAATTGGATAATATGGCTCTCAAAAGTATGAAAATGACCACTCTAATAAAAAGCTTATAAAAATAGTGTATGTGGATCTGCAGATGGTCAAGACTGATTCCTTGACATTTTTTGTACGATATTATTTGGTCGGCCAATTTAGTATCTGGTTCTACGTCTTTGAATTTGAAAAAACATTATTGCAGCCGTGTGATTTGAACTCCCAAACTTTAGTACCAAAGTGCAGCTCCGTGGAGGCTAAGATTGATTAAAATTAATTGTGATAATAAAATAAGGCAAAAATGGATCAAACACGTAAGCAAACAGAGAATCTCAACCAAAAAATGTATATTTTCCCATAAAAACTCAAATTGGAATGGGCAGTGCTATATTAAATATAATAAATTATTGGGAAAGAGTAGCTTAAAGCTTGAAGGGTAAATGTCGTTTCATATATCTTTATCTAGTAGTGTTTGACTACAAATCGATGATGATTAAATTTAATGTAATTTTTTTATCAGTCAAACATGTACGTATAAATAAGTTATTAAAAACAATGTTGGGTGTGTTTGAAATGAT
>JAGVSQ010006416.1:0-16413 GCA_022683975.1 Rhyacophila evoluta | reverse complement strand
GTAAGATTTTAAGGTTTCGAAAATTGGATTTTTTTCAGTACCTCTACACTATTCTATAAAAACGTGTCGCAGCGAATGTGTTAACATCCTTCTTATTCAGCAATTACCCCGCTCTTTATCTTGTCAGAAAATAAAGAGTGAACGAGTTTATTTTATTTTAAATATGTGACAATAAACATGACAGTACGTATAAGAGATTTACGTGATATTTGTTTAACTTCTTATGTTTGCAAATTTATATACACATATATATACAAACTGACATATCTTTTGTAATTAGTATTATTATCAATCGTTTTTTCGATAAAATCCGATATTTAAATATAGAATGTTTCAAATTAAATTATTTGAATTAATATATCGATGGCCATAAACTGACACGTATCATGCATTTGATAAATTGTTTACAAGGACCATAAAACCTTGTCAACTTATGGCCATCGATGTGTAGCATAAAAATATTGCATACTCTGCGATCCTAAATAACAGCGGATAATACTTGTGTTGCTCGATAATTTTCATGTTTATCATGTAGGCGAAATGTAAAAATTTATGTGGTGCTACTGAATTTTTTTATGACATTTGTAATAAGTGATTTCAAATGTCTTATGTTTGTAAATGTCACCGAATTCGAGATACGAAATGCCATTGCTTTTATTCGTGTTGGTGAGTCAATAGAAATTGCTATATAAGATACAGTCGACGAGTGAAAATTTGTTGATATTTTGTTATATATTACACTGAAACTGTACTCAAAGTAAGACATTTAAATAAAATGGTTGGATGGAACACTTTTTCTTATTTCTATGTACAATATTGTATTCAAGGCCACTAATTCGATACAAAATATGAAACATAACGTCCACATAACCTTTTTTCTTTACGTCGGAAAAATATGAAGATTAATTATTTTTATACTAGTTTTAAAGTGAGTTCACAACCGAAAAATAAACAAAGTTATGTGTTCAATTTTCACAGTCATTAAGTATTTTTGAAAATTCAGAGATTCATCCTGCTGGCAACCAATTCTCTTGAAAAAATATCTTTCTCAATCAGTCTTAATTTTGCGGAGATCCAAATTATTTATCAAACTTTGGCAAACAAGTTTGGCGATCATAAAGAATACGAGAAGAAAAATGAAGGTGGCTATGTGAGGACCTTGTCAGAAAAGGAATACCTACAGCTCCATTAATAATGATGAGGATATTTTTAAATATATATATGTATTTTAATAGAAATATCATTTCTTCCATCATTCCGCAAGACTGCCTGCTTTCTTTGATAATTTACCCATTTGTTTCTCGGTCTCATTTTTCCCACACGTTTTTCATAAAACCACACGAGCTATGTATATTTTTAGCAATATTTTCTGTTCATATAATATAAATGCGAAAAGTTCTCATATGTGCTACCGGTATCTATGATACAGGGCTGTCCAACAAATAGATTGCAGGCAGTAATCTGGTCGATAGTGAAGCAATTCCCAGTCAGTGCTTAACATTTACTAATCTAAATTATCGGAAGTCGCCGATACATTATTTGAAAATTTCAAGTATATAAACTAAATGAAAAGAGCCACTTTAATGCTACATTTATTTTGAAATACATGAGAGATAGAAAAGTAAGACCTTATAATATCTAAATGAGCACCGTATTAAAAAATCATTTATGTTGTATTTCATTTCGTTACAATTTGATGAACGGATGTGATGTAGATGATTTCACTCAAATGTAATTTTTTAAACTAAAGAAGAACTATGGGGTATGATTAAGTTGACGGTAATTGTAGTCCTGGTCCAATTTATGATTGATCTATTCAAGAATAACACGGCTATTCAATCTAGTTATAACAAATTTGCTAAGGTATTTCATATTGATAATACAGTGCGAAAAATTAAATTTTTACTTGGTTATTTTTTTTTTCGAAAGCCAGATCTTCAAACAAAGGTTTCTTTAAATTAAAAATATTTGAAATATAAAGTGCAGAGATTAAATTTTTATTTTTTAATACCTTTTCCGCATTTTGAGTAAATCCGCCGAAATCCCCAAAAATAGCCAAATAATAGAATATCAACCAAACACCCGAGTAGAAATAATTACATTTCCACGTTAAAATTTGTTTCAATAGTATCCTATATTTATATTTGTTTGGACCGGTAAATTTTGAATAAATATAAAAATTACTAAAAATTTTAATTACACAAATCAGAATATTGATCTTAGTCCTAAACGAGTTGGCTAGCCCTGCTACAGAACATACGTTTCTACGTGTATTTAATTCGTCTTACTACCCCTTTGCACGACACACAAATAAAATTCGATGCGGGCAACACAAATTACTCTCTCAATAATCGAAGTATAAGTGGCTTTACAATATATATCTTAATTACTTTTTTATTCAAAGGTATAGTAAAGGTACATATATTATATTCATTATAAATGCTATTTAAATTTTCTTTGTCACATCAGTGATACAAATCATAAAAATATACAATTATTTTTTTTACCGTTGGCTCGTTGAAAGCTGCTATATTGAAATAACACACTTTCGTAATTATTTTTCATTTTCAAAAACAAAAAAAAAATATCAGACTATTTGTAGACAAACGAAGAACAGCCCCTGTACAATAATTACACCGATTATTAAAAAAAATGTGTCAAAAGGACAAACATAGGAACTTTTTAACATATTGAAATGACGTAGCGAACGAACTCAGTCTTGGAATAATATAACCTCTAACGTAAATAAAATCTGGGTCATTATTTAAGCTCGTATGTCTTTATTTGAATGAAACCGAAAAGAATTGATAGGAAGCAGAAACCATGTTCATCATTGACAGCCATCTTAAAGCAGAAGTTAAAATGTCATACTTTCTCGGAATGGATATTCATGTGCTCAAACTACTATATCGTAAAAATATTTGCGTTCTTCATTCTTTTTTAGGCATTAACCCATGAGTTAGGAGAGAAATTGACACCCAATTCTTACATTACGTGGATTATATAATAACATACTTTATATGGTGTTTTACCCACCACACAATTCCTATAATTAATCTTCTTTACTGCGCATTAAAATACTAACATGTACTTTTTTTTAATTTCTATTATATTATAATTCATATTATATTCTTTATCACTGTGAAAAAAATCTTTATGGTTTTACCATACTGTACTCGTATTGTAAAATAATTATTACTTTTTTAACATTCATTGTTCTTATAAAACTGATCAGAATGGTTACCCTAGTAAAAAACCTATTATTTATGACAGAGCACTCAATTATTTAGGTGATTATTTCTCTTTGAGACTAAATTCAAAATGTCAGAATTATGTCAAGAATTTTACCGATCGATGAATGATAAATTTCCGGAAAAATGTGGGCACATAAACAGCTCCAATATTGGTAGACCTGCATTATTTTAGGCGGGAAATTTCCTGAAATGTCAAGGGTGTGCGTAAGTAGACACTAAAGTGAGTTTATGATGAGACGACATAAAATATGGATAAAACTGGCCAACGAATGCCATTCGGCTATAAAATTATACCGCCACAAACCATGTGCCACCGAAAAGTAATTTTATTCCTACAGGAGATGTATATTTTTTCTTCCCTGCATTTTACTCATTATTTATGCAATTAGTTTTATTTGGTTTTATTCACTGATACGGAAAAATCATCCCGTCAATGATTCTCTAGCATTCAGTCAACAGATATAACAAGTAAATATGTTCTATTCAAGGTAACATTTATTATCATCGTGTTATAACTACCTCCATTCACGACTAGTCATTTTAGCGAATGACAAATTTGTGGCAAGTATAACAATTTGTAAGATTATTAATTTTATATATATTTCTTTCGTTTTTACTTGAAATTCAACAAACAACCAAAGTGGCCTAAAGTAGCCCCGTTCTAAGTCGAAAATTGACTAATAATAAATTCTAGAGTAATATTTTCAGGAGAAATAATGCTATGAATTAGCTTACATGAATATGTTTTAAATTCTTAATTTGAATTAAGTAATTGGCTCATTATATGAGCAAGTATTTATACATGTACAATTAATTTGTGAATCTAACATTAATATCAAAATATTCGGATATGATTGTTGGCGATCTGTCATATATTTTGATAAATTGTCGAATAGACTTTAATTATATTTGAATCGCTGTGGATTTTGGTAGCGGAATATGGATTGGTGATATTTTAAAAACCCCTATAATATATTTTTCGGTTTCAAGCTAACTATTGATTGTGTACGTGAGCTGCCTACTCGATTGCGTAGTAATACAGTTAAATAATAAACACACTGTGAAAAAAAAAATAAGCGGCGATCATTTTGAAAACTACCGTTCTTCAACGAAAAATTAGCAGCAAATATCAGGAGAATAAAGGGTTTGCTTTGGACACGTATATCTTTGGACACGGTATCTACAAAAGCAATTACATGTAGGACACTGTGTTTTTACTTAGTATGGCAACGCACAGTTTTACTCAGATCTATGCCTGATTTAGAATACTAAACATCTATAATTTATTAAGACACAAATAAATTCATATGTACCAGGTTACTAATCTAATCGTCTGCACAGTAGCCGAGAGCTTAGCGTGCGCGTTTCCGAGACGGATATTGCAGGTTCGATTCCCACAGGTACTGGATTTTTAAATCCAAAAATCTAGGACTGGGTACCCATTACGTCGAGCAATTGGGTGAAAAAGTCAATACATATTTTCACATTGCGGAGATTCATATACTCCATTTTGGAGAGGACATCTTTGCACTGCGTAAATACATAAGCTCAAATTTCGGAGTGGACATGATAAAAAAATATTACCACATTTTACATAGTCGAGTTAAATTTATTAAAATCGATAGCTGGACCTATTTTGAAATGACGCAGGCAGGTTTGTTTTTACCTTTTTTATTATTATGAAAATGAGTTTATCTAAACTTCGACACCGTCGTTACAGACAGAGTCGTTATTGGTAAAAATGAAACCACTTTTCAGGACTCGTAGGATTCATTAATTAATTAGCCACTGGCACCCGGCAATTAGCTTAAAGTAAAGTAGGAACCTCATGCTTGTTGACATTAGTCATTAGCCTCTATTATATAACTCATAATAGCACATATAAAATACACTTGAGAAATCCAAACTGTCAAGTACTACATTTGGCACTATATTTATTAAATATGTAAACGTAAAGTTATGTCTTACTAAAATGTCTCTCCGCTAGCCAAGAGGCTGGCATACGTGCTTAGTATTCGGGGAATGCGGATTCGATTCTCACGAGCAATTTTCTAACAATCAATTCTCGTGAAAAATAGTCTTTCACATCGTAGAAATCCATATACTCCGCTGTCGAAGCAGATATCTTCACAATGTATGCATTGATATGCTCCACTTTCGGAGCAATCATAGTACAGAAGAAATTTTCAACTTAGTGGCCGAAAACAAATATTTTACCTGCGAATAGCTCCACGCCGTAGTTTGCAGATTTAAAATTCATAGCCAGATAAAAGTCTTGTTAATTAAACGTTTATTTTATTTCAGGATATTGCTTAAAAACATTCAAATAAAAGTTACAACAAATCGTAACATTGTGCAAATATAACAGCAGAGTTACGATTTTTTAAATCTCAAAATTCGACAAGCTCAAACACAATGAAGTCGTCGTTACTTCAGCATTCCAATATTACCGTGATATTAAACAAATACAAAATACTTCATTTTTAAATAACTTTAAAAACGGAATTTTAAAAATTTTAAAGTCACTTTAATGTGATAAAAAATCCATTAGTACATTGTGAAAGGATTTTGGACAATATGCGTGATGCTATTTCTAAAAATATTTGAAAGAATTTTTTCAGCTATATCGTTGTTTCGTACATAATATTCCTAGGTTATTTAACGACCGGCGGAGTCTGAAAAATTCGGCTTATGTATGTCACCCAAGTAGGAAAAGTGCGGGCTACTTACAGAAACAAGCCAAGTTAAAAAAACATCGTAAAAGTAAAAGTTCTGATGCAAAAATCCGACAAAAGGATATGAGGCAAACATTACCTGAGAAACGTGATAGGATGGTGCGTTGACAAACTTCTACCGTAACACGAATAAGCACTTACTTAAGGTAATATCTTCTCATATTTTGCGTACCAAAAAAATATTATTACTGGATTTAGATTAAAATATACATTTGAGTTATATGAGGTCAAGTATTATTTGAATTTTTTTGTTCATAATATTGCTAGAGCTTTTTTCTATAAAAAAATGTAAGCTTCATTTATAATTCAACTCTTCCATGATTTCGTAAAAATAATACGGATGACAAGCAGAATATTTTATATGTAAAAATTGACTTGGGCTCATTTTTATAAGCTTTTATTATTCATGTAATTGATATCTTTTGTCCATTTATCCCGATGCATAAAGCTAAGCAAATGTTTTGTAGTTGAAAAGTCTACAAAAATAAATTGATTTAAAAATATCCGAACATCAGTGTGATATCCCATTCATTAATGATGGTTTCCAAACTGTTACGGTAGAATAACAAATATTGAAGCTCTACTTCATTAAACTTATGTTACACCGAAGCGTAGCTTCCTGGTTTTAAAGGAGCCACTACGGAGACTTGCATTTGCGAATTCGCCTTTACAGTTACTTTTTTCAAAAAATAATATAGTTAACACATCATGATCCTTTGGATATCGAAGTTTGACCTAATTTGGCGTAACTAAAAACAAATCGTAGCAGAAATGGAATGGATGACCAAAAGTATTTTACGATACGCACAAGACAAATCAGTATTGTTGACTTTAACAAATAAATATAATGCAAGTACAAAACATTTTGCACAGTTCTTTTCAACTCTTGTACTTGTACTATGTCTTTTAATGCTTATTTATTTTAATTATTATAGGTACAAGTGACGTCTTGGAAAATAATACTTGCATATGGTTAAGAATTCAGTTTGAAAATAACCATTTGCAGACCTTAAACTGAAAGCCAACGGCTGATAGACCCTGTACAATTATATCAATGTATGCTAGCAATGTGTCCATAGAGAAGACAAAATATCGTAAATGTTGAATAACCAGAAAGTTCTACTGCTAGCCTATTCCGAACGATCTCCGGGCAATACAGTTTCAAGCTGTATAAAGCAGGAAATGAAAAATGGCAATCAGCGCTTCATTATTACTTCTCTCTGAAGAAGGAGAGTAAATCTCCGACCAGAAACCCCAATCGAGCTGACTGAAAAAAATCGATTAACACACCATAGAACATTTACACCACAAAAGCATGAGACTAAAAAATCTGATATCGATGACCTTCTAAAGAAACGAGAGTATAGACTAGCGATAAGGATTCTTGAAAGTGCCATACGGTATTCATACACTCCAAATCAGGAGAGACTGTGGAAGAGGAAGACCTAAAACCGTAATCCTAATTTATCTCATACGGCTTGAGTAAGTAAATAACTATATGTAACTCAACGACGAACGTGTAAAACTGACCCTTCAGTCGAATTAGGATGAAGTGCTGGGTGATTAATGAGTATTGGACCGAAAATAAATATCCAATTATTTACAACAACATATTCATCTATTTATCGAGGCCAAATTAGAGGATTTTTAATGAATTCTGTCTTGAAATGGACTTAACTATATTTAATTACGCCTTACATTTTAATTATACTAACTATTGCTTAATTAAGCACGTCCGTTTTTTAATGACTTCGTTCGTCATTAAAGATATCATGTTCTGTAATTTTAACACAAATATAATAAAAATCAAGATGTTTCAAATGTTGAATGAAATTTTGGATTTAGAGGCTTAGATAACCAATGGGCTGGGCGACTGGCTGAATATCAATCCTCTTGGGGAAACAATTGATCAAAATTAATCTTCATATTAAAAAGATCCACAGGAACTACATCATGTCTCGTACCTTGGAGCGACCATAGTATTACTTATTAGAACATATATAAAAATAATACATTTGAAATATTATGCTTTCAAAATTACTAAATAAACAAGCCGGTTATGGATAATACACTATCAAATATATGTGTATTTATGTAATTTACTGGTTATTGACCTATTTTGGTAAACTTATTGAAAATATTAAATGACTCGATGTTTGTTATCGATGTACTTATCAATGTTTTTTTAAGTAATTTATCACGGAATATAAATGACATCTTCTCCATAAAGACAATAACAGGCTTATCTGTAGGTATATTGACCGCTTTGCGGTGGTCTAAATCGTGTATAGATAGAGCTTCATGTTTTAATACGCAAACGAAACTCACTGCGCACTTATAAATTATGAACTTCTTTATTCTATAAGCATCAATACAATCAAGGTTAGATTACATATTGTTACTTTCTTGGGTACTATTGCAAAACTATATACTAATAGATACATCTTAAAAATATTCATGAAGTCAAACCCATCATTGAATGTATAAATAAACAAATAAAATTAATTTAAGCTCTTTTTATGTCGGTTCCATTAGAATTCCCATTTGAGATATGATAGTATTTTATTATCTAGAACAACCATATTTGAATTTAAAAACTTTGCATTGAGGTATTTCGATTATCACACTATTTTCATAATATTTATCCTATATTGATAATTGTGTAACAAATGAGATAATTATTAATAATTATTTTATGGTTGTACATATTAATAAAAAATATTTTTGTAAGTTTATGTGTTTCGAGAATATTTAAAATATGTTAATCGCAACTAAAAATAATACTTACTTGGTTCCGGTATTATTGCTATGAGAACAGCCAAAACTGCCACAAAACAACCCTTACATAATAGCATTTCGATTTATTTTATATTGCCGAAAAGCAGCGATCAAGCTATATATATCACGCGATATTTCTTATCGCCAAAAATCAAACAAAAAACTAAGTACAATAATTATTATTCAATATGCGAAAAGTATGTCAGTATAACTCGAAGACTCAGGCACATATAACAGAAAATACACACTTCGATATTAATCCAATTAGCTTTATATTTTCTTACAAAGCATGGTATATTTTATTAAAATACCTATAACGTGCTGTTGAAACGTAATTATTGATATCCGGATATTAAAAGTTTGGCTATTTTCTGATTAGATATGTTTTTAAAGATATGAAAATTTCTTTCAGTGGCACTCTTTGAGGTTATGTATATGAAATCAATCAAATTATGTAACCTTGCTACTTATTATACGGCTTCTATTCCACCGAGAACATAGTTATTTATTTTTTCAACTATTTTAGTCGAAATATATGCGAGTGTAACGAATTTTAACGAATTTCGGAGGTAATGTTATGAAACTGCACGGTGATTTTCGAGCGGCGTTCCCGTTAGTTAGGTAGATAGGGGTTTCAGGAATTTCCCCGAATATTTCCGAGCGTTCAGTAGCCAAGGAAATGGGGCTACTGGAGGCTTTGAAACTCACACACCGAAGCGACTGTGTGTCGATAAGAATCTTGCGATGTGTTTGTTACGCATGCGCCGCATTAACAAGGACAGGGTGATGAGGAACAATAGAAAGAAAAATCTTAATCTTCAACAGCATTATTTAAAGAAGAATGAAATATGTTTTCTGAACATTAAGTGTCGATAGATTAATGTGACCATAATGAATTAGCAAGTCGTAGTAAGTGCTTGTGATTCTCATACATTATTCGATATCGATTCTCTTAATTTATATTAATCTAAGAGAAGATAATATTGACACTGCTTTAATACAACAGACACTATTTAAAGTACTAATTGCTTCCCAGTACTCAGCAATTTTCCAATAAAAAAACATCCCGCCGCCCCACCGAATATATTTCCTCCAATTTTCTCTATTTTGTCTTTTCAATGAATGTACAATTTCGCAAAGTTTGGCAATTATTCTTCCTAAAGACAAAAACGTGACATATTTACGATATTAATTCAATATGCATGGTGAATTATAAAAACTACGAGTATAGTCGTTTTAGGGCCATTTCGTACTGTGAAGCAGAAATGCGGCTGCATCAGGCAGCATAATGATAGGGTGGCATAAGTAGGGAAATCAATACAATTGTATAAATCTCAATATATGGCGGGGCGAGACCAAAAAAATTGTGAAACCAGACTTTTTGGAAGGAAATGAAAAGCGCAAGAGGGGCGGCATTTTAAAGACTTTTATTATATTGAGAAAATTTACCACACGACCCTAATTCTTGTTTACAATGAATCAGATAGGGAACATACGGCGAATATTTTTACAAATAATTCATGCTTATGGTTAGTGAATTTTTGTATACTTCGGTATTTTACTATCTGTAAACTATCATATCAAAATGCCGGAAATTGTGCGTAGGAAGACGCAGAATAACGACGATATTTGCGATAAAATAACATCCGTTCGGTTTATATTTGGTGATGATTTTACCATCTACGTATGAGAATTGTATGCAGCAAGATTGAAGTAAATAATATGTATATACTTATGGATAACGAAGCTTTAACTATAGCTGACGCATTCAAAAATGTTAAGCGTACTCGAAACGCTACGAGATACAACTGCGTTGAATGAAAAGGCTACTTTATTTGAGACCAGCTTCGATAAGCTATTTTGTCTATTATGTTCACCCTGTATCCTCCCTTAGAGTTACCTCATCCAACATAAAATCCACCTAACTGCTTTACCTATATTTTGAAGTTCAAACTGTGGGGTTTATTTATCGACTTTACCAAGTCGGGTAAAAACTTTGTCTATATACATTCTAAATGGGGTGTTTCTCACAGGTAATGTGTTAACACAGGAATATTCCAACATATGTATTGTTTTAAGATAACGCAAAATAGTCTGAGTGAACAAAAATTTCTTTATGACGGTCCGAATCTCTCTCCCCCTGAAACTTTGATAATTCACCTTGATTGGCGAAATTGATATATCTTAACATAAATGTGGAGTCTTTCTTTGTTAATAAGATACAAGAAGAAAAAAAAAGTTCCATCATGGGTGGGGATCCTTAAATCAACTAAAAAAGACAAAATATTGACTATTTATTGAAAAAAATATATGAAATATACTTATAACATACCTAATTATAAATTAGAAATATTAAACATCCAGAAACGAATCTCAAAAAGATAATTAAAATTATGTAATTTATAGGGTTGGTGTACGTTGCGTGTCTATCAATGTGAGTGCATCTAATACGAATGTGTCTTTCCACGGCATCTGCTTGGCGTTTCGAAGATAACCACAATTTTCATATGGCTTAAAGAAGCAAACACAAATAGTATGTATATTAGTGACTATTAGAACAACACTCCACGATCAACACCATGTTCTACGAAAAAAGCGAACCTATATCAACGACGTAACTGATAAATATTAGTTAAAATTTCGAGTCTACAATGCGATACATGTATGAACGTATTATAACATAATCGTCATACTATATTATAAGCGCTCTGAGATTTCGGGTATACACAATCTTGACAGTTTTTTTTACGAGGATCCGTTATCAGTCAATTGCTCAACCCCTGTCTAACCAATGCACTGTATCTAAAACCACATTGAATCATAATAGATTTTTTAAGAAACCATGGAACACGAAACATTGACCTCCGGTGCCAAACTATTCAACCACATGTGTGCTGATCCGCACGGCCACTTGATTGCTGCTTTTTTATTATTTAAATCTTGAACATTCATTTGTTTTTCTCTTACTTATTATGAATAATACCTTGCATACTTCATTACATAATCATTTTAAATGTGCCTTAAATATTGATTGTTATCATATTCATCAACAATTTGGACCAAAGACATTTTTCGAGCGGTACTGATCTCTTTGGTGTCCTGAAAAATGTTTTCACCAATATATTATATTGAAAAAATAGTAATATGAAAATAGCAGTAGGTACCAATCCAGTACAGCCAAAACCCATTATAATGAATCTCATGGGATCACCCGTTTTGTTTCGTTATGGAGAAAGGTGAAATATGTATTTTCTTTCTTCCGGTCTAGCATGATATGTTCGTTACACTGGAAAAAATCTATATTTCGGTATTCGCTACAACGGGGTTTGCCTGTAGTTACACAATTCAACATTGAGAAGTTCTGATTCAGTAACGTGACGTCATATTTAAAGCTCAATGTTTGTGACGTCACAACCGGTAAACAGAAAGAGTCAAAACCAGTTTACAGCCGGTTGGTTCTTTCTCTTTCCAACTCGTGAGAAAATTCATTTTATTTTATTATGTACGGACATAACTAGAAAGAAACAAAAAAAAATGTCACCATCGATTAGGTTTCTTCTTTGTGATCAAGTCCCAAACCGATTGATAAAAAAGTTCAAAAGGATATTTTAAGCACTACTCGTCCTTCGTTAATAGTTTAGGAATCTCGTTCGATCAATTCTGGATGAAGGTCATTTCAAATCAATAAATTCAGTGTCTCAAATGTAAGCCACAGCTAAACTATAGTTGAATAGCATTAAGACTAAAATAAGTATAAAATGATTGTGCTAGATTTATATCACAGATATATTAGTATAATAATTTTATAAACGTATTTGTCATAAATCATTTGTCAGCGCCCTGGAGCAAGTGAAATTGTTGCGCCCTATACTGTTTCTCGATTTACTAAAATTTTATTCTTCATTTGAAAAATTGTGATTTCCCGTTTTTTTATTTCTCACGCTATCTTCAAATTTTTACTTCCGACCAGAACTTGCAGTCCCCCATGATTCGTACGCCTGGAGCAGTTCACTCTAACTGCTCTTCAGTAGCTACGCCACTGCATTTGCTTTCACAGTACGAGGAAAATACATAGGACGAATGGTCGATAGCCAAACATCAAACAGCTTTTTACCTTACCTCAAAACTATAGTTCAATTTGGTATATGTTGGTACAAATGTTATGGATTCGTTTTTTTTTGCTGTCTTATATCACAGGCGTAGCTACATACTTAGCGCCCTGGAACAAGTAAAATATTTGCGCCCCCATTAGGATCTCTTTATTTTACCATTCACTCTATTAAGATTACTCCTGGCTTCCAAAACCTATAGTTTCTCGTTTTTTTCTTCTTTTTTTAGCTCATGCGCTACCTTAATTTTTTACTTCTTACCAGAACTTGTGAACAACCCCCCCCCCACAATAATATTTTGCACCCCCCATGATTCATGCGCCTGGAACGCAGTTTGCTCCAACTTTTTGTTGCTAGATACGCCTACTGTCTTAGTGTATTATCATAAAACAAGCTAGAACAGCGGCTTCCAATCTGAGAGGCGCGCCTAGAGTTTGCGTAAAATATGTATAAAAAAAGCTGATTTGACACATTCAAAATCAAATCCCTGATAGTTACACTGTAAAATTAGTCGTTTATTTAAAATTTTCAATTAAATAAATGTAAATTTCTATTTAAACTGAAAGTTAGCCCTTTTAGACGAAAAATCAATCGCGCTCAAAGAAGGGTTGTATGTAATATAGGCATCACCAATTGGTACGCTTCCGCAACAACACGGACAAGTTAGTTACAATGTCCTTGAGATATTTCCACTGGTAACTGATAGCGGTTCTCATTAGTACAGGTTGAGTCTAGACAAAATGTCGATCGCGGTCCGCCCGTGGATCTTTGAGGAATTCCAAATTGACTAACACGAAAATATTCACATTATGTCACACACTGTTATCGTGAGTGGACGTGTAAATGCATTAAACGCATCAGTGCTATTTGCCTGCGACACTGATTTCTGCTGTAACTCCTAATCTTAAAATATTAAATTTATTGTGTGAATAATAATATGACCACTATAAATAATGTGCACATCCTTTATAAATTGGTACCGATGTTCAAAAATTATATAAATTTAATGCTACTAATACAATACATTCAAATTAATATCTTAAGGATTCCTGAAATTATTTTATTTCTTCAATAAATGAACTTGTCTTTCTAAAAAGGGGTCTGCATTTATATAAAAAATACAAGAGAAATAAAAAAATCTAGTTTTTATTTTTATTGGATTGAATTTTAGGATATGGAAATACTTGTTAGATAGTTTCCAACACACTGGATTGTATAAGAAAAACATATATTAAAAAAAATAACTTTTCTAGTAAAATATTATTTATAAATGTATTATTTTGGAAGTGCAAAATAAATTCGAAAAGGGTCTGTGTGAAAGTTGACATTGTCGTTTGTTAAATACTTAAATTACCAGATTTCTTCAATGTTCCATGTTATCTTACAATGATATGTATTGGCTGGCGCATGCGCATCAAATCTTCCAACGTTTCTTTTTGAATGCTCAGTGGCCCCAAAAATAATAAACTTAAGTTTTGAGGTAAAATCCAAGCAATTTCAAAATTTTTTGGTTGTGTTCTCCATGTCTGAATAATTTTGTGTGACTTTCTATCTTTGATGGAAGTACGATTGTCAACAGAAAACAGAAATAAAAAATATACAAATTAAATTTTGTATGAATATTATAATATAAAACTTTTATATTGTTCATGCGTAAATATTGTTATTGTAAAAAGCTTATAAAATCAGTGGAAACCATAAAGATCCATAATATTTATTAAAATAAAATAATATCATTGCAAACATTATGGAGAATATATTTTTCATTTTAAAAATATTCGTAATTATAAACCTTTTTATTGTAGAGCTATCATAAGGAAAAATCATCTCGAGAATAATGAATGAAGTGGGGAAATATTACCACCGACTGGCAGCACCGTTAGCGAGTGTCATTTGGTGTCATTCGAGGTCTTGTATGTGTGTTTTGTGCTGGTAGATAATCGTGTATATTTATCTCATAAAAGTGAATATAAAACATTGTGTTATTCAAGAAGAACCAATTTATTTGAATCTCCACATGTTAAAGGTGATTATAATTACTTTATTACGTTAGAGACATCAATTTTCCTAATAATTTTGACATCCTTGTGTCGTGTTTTTTATCGGCCAAATAAATAAACCGGTACTGATTTTAATAATATATTCCTTCCACAAGCTTGTGAGATAATAATGTGTGATTGTGGCATTGTTTTGTGGTTTTATTATGAGTGTAATTAATATTTGAGTCGTTCAATGGCAAGCTTTAGTGAAATATCGTGATAACGTCTGATACGGGTAGGTACGTACAAGTGTTTAAACTAAGTAGTTTGTTATTATTGGTTCAATTGAGTTGCGTGCAAGATGTCAATTGATACGCTGCCTATTGGAGATTTATCTCGCATACTTTATTAATAAATACGGCGTTTAGGAATATATTAAATTTTTGAACTATCATACATTTCGCGTGCTCCTGTCGCTCGATTATTTTAATATAACGATTTATGTGACACACACCTGTCTGCTATAGTTGTCAACTTTGACCTTATCGAATTAATTTTGTAGTTTTTTAATTGCACATTCCCATTTCTGTTCGATTAATTAAATATTAAATATAAAAAATCCTGTCGTAGACAAAAGTCTCACACTGAAATTCGCGTATCTTGATAATGAAACGAAACGTCACATAAATCAAAATATTCATACTGAACCGTATAATTAATAACTATTAAAAACTAAGATAGGAACGATTTGTATATAGGCAATTAAGTGCAATGTTTTTTTCAATCTAAATACCTGTTTAAAACCATTTTACTGATATCCTTATTTAATATTTAGTAGTATTTACCTCACTTCAATAAATATTCTATTTCTGTTTTTGTTGTGCAAATAAAATTAATATATCTAGCCATAGTTTTACCCTCAAGTCATTTTCCTCATGTATTTTATAGAGCGTGTTCGCAATATGTAAAAATTAACTTGTTGCCAACAATGTTGTGGTATTGAAAAATTTAATTTTGGACATACTTTTGGAAACAATACATATTAAATAGTGATAACAACAAGTGTTTTGCTAATTCTTTCTTTCTAAGTGATGGTTCTATAAAAACTGGTGCTATTTTACAATGCTTCTTCAGATGTATTAAGTGTGTATATATGTATTTGGGGATTAATCAAGTATTTTTTTGTTAAGGAAATAATCACTATGCGGGGATAATCGCGCTTAAAGGCTATGTTGTATATTTAAAACAAGGAGTTTTTGACTTTTTGCATTATTTTCCCCTTTTATTAAATATATATTGCAGTAAATTATAATTTTAAAATATGCATATTCGACATAAATTATTTCAATTTAGCAAAAAAGTCGATTTTGGAATAAAAATGTTAGTTACTGACTGTTTCCTTAAATACGAGATATACTTTTTGTGATTTAAATACTCTTTTATTCAACAAATTAGTTATATACCTTCATGGTTTTGTCGTTGATAAACTATAGAATATTTAGGTTAGTCTCCCCGGTAGCGTAGTTGGTAGCGTGCGCGCCTAGCGATCCGGGGAATG
>JAGVSQ010006415.1:0-16413 GCA_022683975.1 Rhyacophila evoluta | reverse complement strand
CAAACGTCCGACACAAACAAACACACATAAACTAGATTTTATTTATTAAGAAGATATAATAGAATAAAATCCGGGTGATTTATATATTTATCGACCTCTTACATCAATTCTTCGTCAATTGAAATTTTTATAAATGAAAAAGTTTTAAATGTTTGCATAATACAATATATACTTTGCATATTTGTGTGTGTCATGGATATTTTTTAAATAATTTTCATTAAAGTTATTTAATTTATTTAGTTTTAAATTGTGTGTGTATAAAATAGGGAGGTTGTAAACTTAATTAATGATTTATACAGCTTACCCATTCGTTACAAAATTGTATGTTAGTTTATCTTTTAAAAAAGTGTACAGTGTACTATTTTCGCATATGATATACATCGTAATACTTGTAAGTACATAAGTGACCTCTTACGGTTCGCTGAAAAAACTGGCACTAATTTAATAAAACGGAAGGTCTATGACGTCACGCCGGACGCAGCGCTCGGTGCGTGAAAATTTGTCCCTATTCAATTAGCGCCGACAGCCGATGGTGTTCCATGATTAAATTTTCAAACTCAAATAAATGGCGTCGACAAGGCTTAACCGTTTTCCGCCGGAAATAGCAGCTCATCTCGAGTTCCAGCATTGTTAATATTACTACAAATAAGATGTTATTCTTCGAGAAAATTCTTCGAAATTCATTGAATTCCTTTTGTCGTGCTATATTGTTAGGGGAAATTATTCAACATCGTTACTGCTAAAGTGTGCCAGGAATTTTATTCTCTATAAGAATTGCTTTATATTATAATGAAAATACTGAAATGAAGTTTTTGTCATCATTACTAGACTTGTCATAGATATTGAAAGGCATAATTTACATTCAGCAATGTTTCAGCGAACCTTACAAAATATGTTAAATTTTAATAATACTGATTAAATATTACAATATATATATATATATATATAAATATACCACGAGTATTTTCACACCAATAAACCATCATAACAAAATAATTTCTTAAAATTATTAAACTATTTTTGTGAACATTCATTTTCTTCTAGAAGTGAATAGCATTTATCATCTTACAGATCATCATCAATATATTGCACATTAAAAATTCATAAATTGTTTTTACTTTATATTATTCTACATTTTATTCAATACAATATTCAAACAACATTAATTTAAGATTTAGATTATTTTAACATAAAAAATTTAATTATGTTATTTTGAGAAGTATATTATTATTATTACAATACAGAGTCAATCATGTATGATAAATTGATTAAAAAAAATAACTTAGGATTAAAATAGAATAATTTTATTTTCCATCTCACTTGCTGTCGCAAAAGTTGCATAGTCATCATTATTTCTCTGCATTTTTCTCCTCGGAAATCTCTTATTAGCATTACGAAACTTCTTTGAACGTATTTTTTTGGCCATCTTATTAGCTAGCATATTAATTCATATTCAATGAACTCAAATGCACATACAAAAAAAATATCAAACCAAAGAGAAATATCTAACTAATGTATATAACCCTATATCAGTATTTGTCATGGTAAATTTCTGTATCTTTACATCTTCAGTTATAATATGTCACCATTGTCGTGTTTGATACAATTTTGACTCTTGATATAACCCGTCACACTAATTAGTTTAATCAGTTTATAATTTGAAGTCAATTTAAATGAGGTCTTCTTCTATCGATATTGTAAAATAATATGTTCTGTTTATTTAGCATTTTCCGTATATTCTTCAAGTATATACATTTTTGAAGCCATACTCAATATGAAGGGATACTCTGGTATATAATATGATAGTACCGGGCACCGTTATAAATAGCTTCTTATGCTGTATACCCTTCTGCTAAAGCCCAAAACAATAACCATATCAGGTTTCAACCAAACGTCACCTTCGTTATATCATTTTGACAGGCTTCAAGTCCCCTAGCGATATCTCCTTGGACAGTTTAAAGCGAAATCTAGACGTACTTTATAGCTACCTGCCATATTGTCTGTTGTCTATTATATTCATCGCCGCAGACATTGTCCCTTTTACGTTTGATTTGACTCTAGCATATTAAATACTCGTATAAGATAAAAACATTTTCATCAGACAAGAAAGTTTCAGTGTCTTTCAAAAAACATATCTCCATAAAAAACGTCAATTTCATTTGTCTTGTTTATAATATATGATCAGATTTCAGAGATATGTTTTAGTCTTTAAAATAACATAACTCTCTTAACCGTTCGAGTGTCTTCATCTCATCCCGCCAATTATCGTATATCATAACATCTCAGGACATGCAAAGATAATTCAGACAAAAACCATTCGTTGATTTTTTTATAATTATTTCCTTTTTTTGTTTTTTTATCATTATTTATAAAACAATAATATTTTGAATATTAATTTAGAACTACAATAGTTCTAATAAATACTCGATTTTTGTATCTTAATCACTTGAAAATTTTTATTTGAATATTTTAATGAGTAAAATCACACTTTATTAGCACAAATTTTAGATTTATTTGTAATAACTATAAGTTATATATTATTAATGGCCTTATTTTATTCTAAAATAGTTATCATATATACTTTTTAACATTTACACTTTTTACAAGACATAATCTTTTACATAAATAATGGCAGTTTGATAGAAGACTACTATAACAAGACAAGTTATCGTACAACGTAATAAATTTTCATCAGCCTGAATTAATGTACTAGTTAATAAATATCTTTTGCAACTTATTTTATTATCCTTGGTTTCGTATATTGCTTGTGTCGTATTTTCGTGGATTTTGACTATTTCGTCATTCTAAAAACTTTAAATGTACGTTTTAAATGCTTATTCCTTATCTTTAATTATATTTTATAGTCTATCCGGTAACCGAAAGAGTAACTCGCATTTACTTAGTTTTAAAAATCAAAAAATGCACTACTGGATTCCTTTAATTATCTGTCAACTATAACCTTTGTGAAAAAGTAATCTGTCTAGATGTTTCTTCACATAATGGAGATCCATAAAACTTCACATTTTGAGTGGACATCTTTACACTGTATAGATTCATATGTTCCATTTTCAGAACAAACATGATAAAATGTAAGATGAATATATAATGTTATTTATAACATTGAATAAAAACTGCATGAAAGAATTCCACTTCGCGACGGTTCAATAAATTCATCAAATTATAATAATACCAATCAGTTCAACTTCTAAGTTACTAAATGGATGCATATTTTTGCCATCCTTTTGATGTAAACATCAACGAAACTTTAAAAATATTAATTTATATCGACTGCTCTCACAACTTCTCTCTTTACGCCAACGTCCCGCAGCTTCAATAATAGTTATAACTGAAGACACTCACGGTTTATATAACACGTATGTCAAAATTAGATTGCTTCGAGGATGAAACATGCTATATTGAGACTTATCCGAATGATTCTTAGCTTGTGGTAAAGCTTAGTCTTATACGTGCTGATTTCTTTTGATATGATGCTAACTTGTCATCGAAACATATCATCACAATTAAGATAATACATGCTGCAAGTGTCGATATCTACATTATGCATCTTTTCACATGCAGCCAAACGAATAATATATAAGAATTTTGTGCCTAAGACACATCAAACGCATATACATACATTAAAATACACACACTATAAATGCGCACACATACAAATGCACATGAGACAATATCACACATATACAATTGGCCACAGTACAATATGGTGGTATTTCAAACTGAATTTGCGTAATTATAGTATGAGCTTGAAGATATCCTGCGTGAACCAAACATATGTAGAAAATAAACAGAGAAAGATGACTAGCTATAGAAGAACAAATATGAAGCTTTACATGAACAGATTACTCACGCTATATAGGATTTCCAAAAAAATCAAGATTAGTGTTATATTCGGAAGGGTTTATGGAAATTAAAGTCACGTATCATCCTGTTCTATACAATTTCAATTGTTTTATTGTAAAAATCTGTTATTTAAAACAAAATAATTAATATTTTCGACTGATGGTGCTAGATGGAAATTCACTTCCGTGTGAACATATGAAAGTTTACCAGTTTTAAATAATTTAGAATTTAAAACAAAATATATAAATCGGCCTTTATTATAATAAGGTAAAGTTAGTTTCAAATGCCATAATATTTCTCTATCATCAATTCTATGATATGCATTTATTGCGAAACTCTGTCTTCAGTCAATATTATCAAATGTTATGTTTTGTAAATGACTTTATATATAATGTATTGTCATCTACAAATGAAAGGATTATTAATTACATACGCCTATAATAGATATAAATTAAAATCACAATGGTGCGAAAATATTTTTATATCCAATCTGAAAATATCATTACGCTCTGAAAGGTTATTATTTTGAAGTTTCAGAAGTGAAACACGCAATTCGTATATTATTAAATATTCCTGCGCATCTTAATTACTTTCAGACTCACAGCGTACAACCAAGTTTGTTGTCAAACATACATCTTGTGTTACTTTGCTTGTGGCTTTTAGAGCGTATCTGAGCATACTTAAAAATCTAATAAAATGAAATATACGACCCACATATTTCACCCTCGTGTGATATAGTATTTCCTACGATATAAACATAAAATATAATATATATCCAACACTTTGAAATGGCAATCTTAAAATATTTGAAACTGTGTACAGGTATTTACTAGCAAGATACAAAATGATTAAAAATTTAAAAATAAAAATTATGTTGTAGTTATATACTAACCGTTTTGGTTACAGTGTTGGTAAATGCGTGCGCTTTTTAACCACTTGGTACTGTGGGTTGTAGGATTACAAAAAAATTGGATACTTTGATTGTAACATGTGTGTGTATTTTGTAAATTTCTGTTTTACCAAGCCAAGTGCACCGTAAATAAAAAAATACATACAATAGTTAACCAAAAACTGTGTTTCTTTGTTAATATTTTAAGTATGTGTTCGCTTTTTATACGTTACCGAATGCTGAATCGGATAGTCTACATTTTTATACCAAGGAATTGTAATATACGTAATGTAAGGTACAACAAGTTTATCCTAATATAAATAAATTCAAAAGGAATCCAACATTAATGAAGATATAATTATAATTGTAATGATTTTTTGTTTGCTCAATTATTTTTTACGTATTTATTTATACTAGCTTTAAATATAAACAAACATGTCTTCAAACTATACATAATATGTCTATAATACAGAAATAAAACAATTATCATACAATACAGTCAAATCTTTTGTTATATTCAATTAATTCTAAAAAATGATAGTTAACTTTAGATTATTTCAATGTCGTTATCTCAATAAAAAGATCTAATTTTAATTACGCGGTTTTCAAAAGACTTCTATAATGATTGCTTACCTGTTTACTTACAAATTACATCTATCACATTATTAATTATTATAAAAACAACACTTCGTCTACACTTTTCAGCGTTGCGAGAATTTTTGCATACTCACTACATTATGTGAGAAAATCGTTTGGCACAGCGATTGAAAATCGCATTTCCCGGATGCAAACTATTTGGTATAATAATATGCTGAAGTCAGTAGAAAATTTGCTCATTCTACAATATTCTTTGTCTGCGAGATCAATAAGTCCACATTGCAGGATTTTGTTTTGTTGTGTTTGTTAATAGTTTTCAACATTTAACGCATTTGTTTTGTATTTATACTCGTACATGCACATACGTAATATCATTATACTAGTAATATTTTTGTAAATTTAGTAGTCACCCGGTAATTGAGAGGTTAGCGTGCGTGCTTTAGAAACAGAGTTAGCGGATTTGATTACTGCCGCTGCTTGCTATTTTTTTAGATGCCCAATAAATTGGTTGTGCAATTGGCTGATTATCAGTTCTCTTGAGAAAAATCTTTTAATATAAAACTTGACAGCACGTCGATTAATATACTTAGTAGCAGTCATCTTCATACTATTGAGATCCATATTAATAATACTTCACTATTGCGACGAGTGTTAAATATATATATATATATATAAATATATATAATCAGCTTTATCGACCGATCGTATATTATAGAAATTGTTATGTATTCAAATCTACAATAGGTCACTTTTTCACCTGTCGATATTTTATAATAGCTATATGAAAAATTTACCGATGTCATTATTCGTCATAATAATAAATAATTTTATTATTTAAGATACTTTTTGCTTACGTTCTATTATAAAAATTCAGTTTATCGTTTTGAGCTATTTTATTTCACTTTTTATGTATTTTATTGACTTGAATGATTAATATTAAGGCTGATGTTATCTTGACTATTGTCTTTCTTTGTATATATTATATTTACTTCTATACTATCCGTTCACAAAATGATAAAAAATAAATACAAAATAAGTTATACCAGGGAATACCAAAGTGTGTACCGCGGCACCCTGGGGTGAATTAAAAAATAAAAAATACAAGCTACCATAATTTTCTTACCGCAACCCGAAAAGTTTGAAAAGCACTGAGCTATAGAATTTAAGATTTTCTATCGATTGAGCCAGGTAGGTGTACTCTCCCTGAACAAGAACTGGTCAACCCACGACTCGTGTTTTATGGGGCCTGCGGTCATAATATTTTTCGTGTTATACATAAAATTAGTTGATGAAGCTATTGCACAACTTTTTGATCAGACATTGAGCAAAAACTTTTCTAAAAATTAAAATTAAAGATAAGATTAATTTTCGTTGCAAAGCCAGACCAGAGACATTTCAAAAAATATTGAAACAAAACTTGCAATTATTTTTATTTATGTGCGGCTTTTCGACAATTTCAATGCAGCCCGTGGGGAAATTTGGGTTGGTCTGACCTGCCCGAGACAAACCCATTGTGGAATGGGTGACTGATTTGCATAAAGAACTAATAATTTCAATACAAATCATCGCGACAGAAATGTTTTTCTCATATTTTCTCTTATATATAATAGTAAATTCAATATACCATGTGACTTTTAATAATCACAGTAAGCGGTGTACGGTTGTCTCATCGGTACGTGTTTTGCTCACATTGGAAAAATTTCAAAATTTTGTGTCTAGTGTTACCCAAAATAATAGATTCACAACAAACTGTATCTATCTTTAAGTCTACGGTAACTAGATGCACCAAAAATCTGGGTGAGCAATGGCCATGTCTAATTAATCGCCGCGGTTATTGATATCTTCCAACCAAATGAGAATGAGTACAGATTGATCTTGTTTTACAAAATTCTAAAATAGGATCTATGTTACTCATAGGGCATGTTCATTTTTTTCGCCTTCAAAATTTCTTTTTATACTTATTACTTGTTATTTTGAATTCTTAATTTTGTTGAACTTGTTAATTTTACTCTTCATATGTTTATTATTTGATACATTTTTACTCTCTTGTTATTTATTCGATGTAACGAATGCTTTGAATTCATAATTTGTAATATTTACAATACATTTATAGAATTAAACAAAATAAATAATTTCAAGAAATATAATCGAGGTTTAATAATTAATTTAGTCGTCGTTATTTATTGACTACTGCCATTAAATTACGATTACTATTTTCACTGTAAATTATTTCAAATATAAATTTCTGAGTAATCGAACGGTTGATTTTATTTTGAAAAATAAATGGAAAATGAGAATCAAAAATTTGTAAAGCTTTACTTTAGCATCATTTCGTTACTCTCTAATTTCTTGCGTTTCAATAAATGTTTTGTAAATTATTATTTTTGAAAGATATTAACCATGCGCTATCATTAAAATTGCCACTTTGTATATTCTAGTACGGCCATTAATATTGTCGCATTGAATTTGATGTTGGACTGGCCCACTTTATTTTAATTACGACTTGACAGATTTGGGTAAAATAATTAGTAGCATTGGGACTCTTAGACTGTTTCTTGAATCTATAAATTATCATGATAGGATAAGGCATGAGGTGTGCAATAAATCCACCACTAATTTCATATACATTTAGATCATAAACAAAATAATATATCTTTATTTTACATTATAAGCATTATCAATCTTTCTGCTTGCCAGACTTTTAAAAATGAATTACGAATATAAAATATCTAATGTGCCCATCATCCACCCACCCCGTCATTACACCTGGTCTTAATCAGGCGTATCCTGGAGCTCTGATATCTGATATGGAATAAATGTAAATTACCCAAGACTTAAGTTGCCACGCACTTAAATGTGCTAAAGTTAAAAGAAATATAATGATAAAAAAGCTAATTGAAAAAATGGAGACTATTTGGTCAAGCAATTTATGTGAAGAGATCATCACGCTCACCGTATGACGCCGCAAACTTTTTGAAAGCAATGAAATTCGCCCTTGTGGCAACCAAGTCAGTCCAACACCTGGTTGGACCAACTTGAGTAACTCTTCCCGCTTGGTACACAGTCTTGGACATTTCCACAGAATGTGATTACCATGCTATTCTGAACAGCCACAAGGACATGTTGGCTATTTAACAAGGCCAAACTGAGACAGCTTAGCGGCAAAAGCTTAGTGAGACTTATTTATATATTGTTTACTCATTGTATAATATTTATATAATAGGTTTTACGTTATTATTTATTATAAAATTAGATTAATTATATTATCAACTATTTTCTTTGGAACTCATACATTTTATAATGTAATGCAATTATTATGTATCACCACAAAACGACGAATACTAAGACAAATAATCAAACGCATCAAATTATTGCACATTTTCGTAACAGTGTGGTAGTCTTTCTAAAAATACCAATATAAATAATACATGCCAAAAAAAATGGTGAACAACATATTAGAATAGAAGCAGATATAAATCTTTTTACGTTTATTAAGGAAAAACTTGTTAGTGGGTCCAACCCCTGAACAATATTTTATGTATGTGAGTAAATATTAAAAAATTATAAATGGTCATATACTTAGTAAGTACATCTTTTATATTCTACACTTTTTGTGTGTTATTAACGAAACAGACTGTCACATATCGTATGCCTTATCCATACGGCCTTGTTTTCATAAATTGCTCCTTATGCTAATGGAACGTGAAAGTAAATGGAAAGGGTTTAGAAATGTTCACAAATTTTTGGAACTTAATTCTATTCTCAGTGTATATACTTATAATTAACATTATTTATCACTCTGTATCATGCTTTGTTACATTAAGCAGCTTTAATGAGAAAATTTAAGTGTTCTTGTTGACTATTAAAACAAAAACTTCTACTGTAAACTACTTATATCTCGATTCTTTATATTTTACATTCACTCACAACTTTTACATACTTATAAAAAATACGTCAATCAATTAAATTTCAAAAAATAAACCAACTACATATACATACTTGTTACATTTTGTGAATAAATCAAATGTTAACAATGTTAGCATCTCTCACATCGTCAAATACCAATCCATCACCAAACCAAACAAGAAATACATAATATCAACAAGTTGATAGATAATTTATTTAAATGTAACTTACCGGTTATCTCCGCCTTTGTCTTCCCGGTTGGCCTAGTTGATAGCGTCCGCGCCTAGCAATCTGGGGAATGCGGATTCGATTTTCTATCTGTCGGATTTAAAAAATCTAAAAATGCAGGACTGAATGCCCATTGAGTTGATCAATCGTATGACAATCAATAATCATAAAAAATAATCGGTCAAGACGTCTTCACATTACGGAGATCCATATATCTTACTTTCGGCGTGGGTATCTTCACACTGTATTGATCCATATGCTCCACTTTGGGAACGAACGTGGTACAAAAAAAACTTACACCTTTTAAATCTCATATAAAGATTTACTTATTCAAACATTTCTTACTATACCATATATTTTGAACAACGCCAGAACCTTCTAACATACGCAAATATATTTTACAATATATATTATGTTAAGTATATTTAAATATACTTAACGTAATTTTTCATTGGTTATTCTTTTTCTACACCACCAGCTTATATAAGTAACAATAAATATAGACACACACATGTACATCCATATGGATGCTTTGGTTAATTCCATTTAGTACTTATAGTTGTAATTAATAATTTGACCGATTATTGTCGATTTATGGATTCCAATACCGTAAATGTATAAGGATTTACAAAATTCTAAAACTCATACCTAAATGCCCAATCGATTAAGTAATTGGCTGATAACCTTCATGATTACCTTAAAATTAATCTATCAAAACAATTCCTTACATTGTGATAGGGATGAAAAATATTGTGCAATATAATTATCAAATCATTTACAGAAATATCAAATATGCCATTCTCTTAAATGATGTTCTTTGTAACGTAAACTAATAAATATATAAACGAATAAAAATTTATCATATACTAACTTCTTTTTATCGAAACAATTATATAAAATATTTAACGTTGAGTAGACTTGAATAAACTAAATTATAATACAACCTAAATAATCATAATTCCTTACACATGTAAGCGGCACTTTAACATAAGATTAGTAGTACACAAAAATGCGGCTTGTATTTTTTACTTTTAAGTTAGTATGTATTAGCAAAACACAAGGTCACGCCATTTATAGTCATGAAGGCTAAAGCACCCACTTACGTTCTTACAGTAGCGCATATGTTTAAATAATAAACTTAGCCAAGAGTTCTGTCTAAAAATGCTTAATATTTTACAATCATTCGTTCCTGCTTAAAATTCTTAAATATTAATAAATTGATTGAGCGTGAAATTAAATCTTTTCGGAATACACAAAACAATATCCAATCCAGTTTTATTAAACGCTTAGTCATAAAAATATTCCACTTTTTTTTGTATAAAAAAAATATTTTCAAATATATTTCTTTTAAATTAGTAAAATTTTGCGAGAAGAATTCGAGGCATTCCTATATTTCTTTTCTTTCAAATTATTTGCCCTGGCAAGCAATTTTCTGTAATACGATTCTTTTTGTGTTCACCTTTTTTAATTATACTTTGGCATTTTATTCAAATACATACTTAGATTAAAAATTTTGGGTAAACAGAAAAGGCGAAATCGGAATTAACGCCATCTTCTTATTATTTCTCGTCCTTTTTGTAATTTTTATGGTTTAAATAAAATTTTCTCCTCATTGTAGCAATCCTATTTACGATAACCACATATTTATTTTAAAAAATAATACAAAACCATTACTAAAAGAATTATATATCTTTATTTAGTATCTAATTGTTTTAAATTCAATAGATATTTTATTTATAAAAAAGTGAGAAAAGGAAAACTTTGATAAATACACATTAAAGTCTTCTATTAACAAATATGTTTTTGGGAATATTTTTCGTGCCACTAACAGAATACTACAATGTACAATGTCATGCAATATTTTTATGCCTTTATTGTTAAATATTATATGTATTATGGTCCAATTCTACAATACAGTGGTTTGGTTTTCTTAGTCAATGGCTTTTTGTGAAGTGTTTTCAGAAATATACCGTTGAAAATTCGAACTGATAAAAAATATAAATATTAAATTTATTATTTAATTTTATATGGCATTCATTGAAAATTGAAAGTGTTTATTTACTTGTCCACCTTTATATTTTCTGAAAATAATAATTTTCCAATATCGATATACCCACTCATAAAAACGATCGTCTTGTAAAAATGCTCAAAAATAACAAGAGGCATTTCACTGTTATTAGAAATTTCCGAGGGAGAAAAAGTTACGCAAAGGATTACGATTGTGTTTTCATAAAATTTTCATCATTTTTCCGTTTGAACCTGTTGACAAGACCATTAAAATCGATTTTCCATTTCCACCCGCCACCGGATACACTTTTCCTTATTCGAATCTCATAATATTTTTTTACACGTAGGCTATTTTCCCTCGAACTTTTTTCATTCCGCTTTTCATATATCCCACTAAGTTGAAGAGACTAAAACCATTTTCACCTTTTCATTATACCCTATTCTCGACGTATTAGACATTACAGCAAAGTGTGTGTTTATATATGTTGTTTTTCGTTTTATACCGAAGCGCTGATGGATACTTAACATTACACTATAAACAAGAAAGTTTTATGTTTTTTTTTTACAAGAAGAAAACTGATAAAACATAATAGTTATGACTTTATACGTATATTTACAGGTTTTTTATATAACGTCACTTTAAAGGTAAAATTCTTTTAGACTTAGTATATGTTTGATCATATATTTTTATGTCTGTTATGAAACCCTTCACATCAACTCTGTATAGGGTACTAAAATAAACGTTAGGGGATGTTTGAGACCTCAGGAAATTGTCTAGTCTCTTATGGTTATATTCAAACAACAAAGACGTCTGAAATTAGAACGTTTGATTTAATAATTTATTCAGTCAAGTCTTAAGCATTTATGTTGAAGTTATAAACTTAATCAATGATTTTTTATATCTCTGTCTGTCACAAAAACTCTTCCCAAGCCATGAAAAGCAAAGTAATGATATGTCATTTAGCCATTTTTGCTCTCATTTTTGAGTCGATTGCATTTCTTTTAAAGTTAAACATCATTATTAAAAAAATGGTATAACATCAAAAAAAATTAATTTGTAAAAAGATTAAGTTTTAATTTTTCTAAAGTAAATCCAGATAATCCTAGTGTATTCGTTTATATATTTTACTCAATAATAATATTCCAGAATCATATGATGAGAATATCTCTATGGAAGATTCAAATTTCAGATATAAAATATATTATAATATTTTTCTGATTATTATCATCAAACTGTATTCAATTGTTTATTCAACTTTTCTTCAATTTTTTCCAATGCCGCGATGTTGGCTAACCTCATTATTAAAAGTTTATGTTATATATAACAATTTAAAATCGATATATATTATAAAGCTTGGGAGAAAAAAGTACTGTCAGTAAATCAAAAATTAATATTGTTTTTTGATATTTAATTAAATTTACCTTCATTGTATATTTATGAGAAATAAACAAGGCTTTATTGTTATTCTAATAAAGTATCCTCAAACTATCTTCGGCTGTTTGAATAATATTTGCAAAAATATTCAATATATGCTTCTAAAAATATAAATTTCGAAAGATAAATGTTTATAATGTCGGAACAACAGTTTTAATTCCCATGATTAAATCGGCTTCGTTGTTTCAACCTTCTTAATTCTCGGTAAAAAAAAATCTCCACAGTAATTTATACTGATTTTTAGTTGCCTCGCTTAAATGAAATCAGAATGTTTTGTGAAAAAGATTTTTTGTTCCGGACAGTATGATCATTAGTGAAAAAACTGTTTGCTTTTCTGTCTGTCTACATGGTAAAAAAGCACATGTTTTCACATTGTAAATGAGGCCGAATTTTCCTTTTTCTTCACACTTATAACAGAGGGTGGAAATTTTCTGTTTTTTATTTCCTGCAAACGTCGAATAACGAATTTTATACCCCGTTTCAGTGCTAATGTAATGTATACGTGGGTACTACCCTATCACGATTATGGAGAAGAATTAATATAAACACGATCGGAAATAGCTGGGTTTTCAGTGTAAAATTACAACTCAACACTCATGCTCTACACAATATTACAATTCACTATTACAATATTACAATGAATTCTCAAATCATATATAATATATTATATCTGGTGTATTACTAGAAATTTAAGTTTCAAATATATTTCGATTATTCAGTGTATGTGATATTTTTTTAACAATATACATCATAAATATCTGGTTACATTATATAATATACAAACGTTGCCTATAAGGCGTATATTACTATATTTTTTCTAGAATTATATTTTAAATGACTTTCTGGTATCGGCCAAAATAGCTAGTATCTAACATAAATACACGCTTACTTTATTATACTTAGTTCAATTTACTCGGCTTTTCCCGGAATAGATTCAAACTCAATGCATTTTCATTATATTAAATTGTATACACCCTGTTATTACAAATGTATTTGAAGATTTTTATTATTTTGTAGATTATCCGCCGACACAATAATCAAACAAAATCGGTGGTTCATCCCGATCTCGTCCAGTTATATCTGAATGGTATTAATAATAGTTCAATTGATATATAATTAATAGTAAAATTAACGTGTACAATTTTTATGTCGCTATTGTTCATCATTTCGGAGGAATTCTTACGATAGACGAATGTTTTTTCTAAGTATAGATTTAAATATATGTGTATATGTGCGCATCCATATGTATTTCTAATAGAGCAATAATAATGGAATGTACTGTCTTATAATATTTGAAAAAGTTATAATTTAATATCTATATAATATCGAAATGAAAAACCACAATATGTTATTTCCCCTCGGCCATAGGAAAAAGTTTCACATATTGCACCGATGGATTATTAGATTTTCGCAAGTCAATGGCCAATTTGTTGCTATATTCCTTCTGTAAGGCGAAGAAAAAATATATTGACGAACTTATTTCCTAGGGTCTCTTTTCGCGAGATAACAACACACTTTTTCATTTTCTTCCGAAATGGTTTTTTCACGTCCAAATATTCTTAGGCGAAAATATTGCTTCGAAACACTTTTTTTAAATAACGGTAACTTTTCGCAATATACGGATTCTGCAGAGTAATATCACGCTTTTTAACTTATGATAGTATTACACATTTACTTTGAAAATTATAGTGAATATCAGAATTTATAAATATGAAGGCTGTTGGTTTTTATAAAATATAAATATTATATTAATTTAACCAAAGAAAACAATACGCAAGAATAGAAATATTATAATTTACTAACATCAGTAATCACATTGTTTCGTATATTTACATTATATCTCGTATATTATTCTATTTCATATAAACAAATACTCACAATAAATAATCCTATGCACGAATAAATAACATAAGTATTTTATTACCCAAAAAACGTTTTCCTGAGATTTATAATTTATTTAAAATACATTTGACTTGGACTCGATTTTTTTCACACATAATAACGTGATAAATCATTGAATTTAAACTATATGTTAATTTATAAATTTTTTTATTAAGTCTGATTCTAGAGTCATTTACCTTTTCATGCCATTAGGCATTGTACACTATTTATTGGCCATAAAAAATAATAAGCAGTCATGTTTACTCTAAAATTGAGAATATCAATATCCTCTCACTGCTTGGTGGTGGATAATGAGTGACCAGCACTTAAATTGTATTTCATTTCTCCAAATATACTGATTAAGAGGTCTTTAGAATTGATGTATTTTGTATGTTGAAATACTTATAATATAAATTAGGGCTAAAGATTTATTTTGCAAAATTATTTTTAAGAACTATATCTGCTAAACAAACTTTTTATGCATAAACTACATCTAATTATATATGTTTTACTACCTATAATTATTTTAATGAAACTGATTTTAGAATACAACATGATGATTTTTCTATCAAGCTACGAGACTCACTTTTGATCGAAAAGAAGGATTGGCATACAATTTTGGATTACATTGAATACATTTATTTTATTCTTCGACGTTCAACGGAAGAACGTTACTTTTCAATATGTTTAAACTTCTTAATAACTATGTATTATATCATAATACGCATAAAAAATAATGGTTTTGAACCACTTTATCGTTATCTACGTATTTGTGAAAAAAATGTAAGTATATTAGTAATTTGTAATTAAGTAAACAGATTTCTCAACGTTTTCCGTTTCGGAAGACTGATTTAATTGCTACAGATGTTTCATGATGAATAAAATTTAAAAATGAAATAAATAATAAATCTTACAAAAACGCATGGTCATTCATTTTTAACCACCGATTTTATTCAACCACGCCATCTCCTTTCCACCCTATAGCTACAACCCACCTTACGTCTTAAGCCCCTCGCCAACCCCATTCAAGCGATCGCGATCTCTCTTTCTGTTTGACTTTCATAACACTTGCGGTCTTTTTACGACAATTCTCGTATCGGGTCAACCGCACGGTGACTGGGGGGCAGGGAGACGCGATTCATTTATTTGTACCCCACCCCCTTGTATAATAAAAGGGTGTTTAAATAAACAATAATAGACAATGTTTAATTATTTTTTATTGTTTACTCATTTACTCCGAATGATATCATAAGTATACAAATTATTCTTTATTACGTCATTCTTGTAAATAAGAAATAATCTTTTTTTTAGATACGAAATTTAATATGTATTTTTTCATGCCTAATGAAAAAAATTCTATGCTGACATATATTTTCATTTCTTGCAACATAAAAATATAATTGTTAGCTAAATTGATACTTTTGTTATTTTGTTATTACCAATTTTATATTATATTTTATATTACATGTATACCATGTTTGCTCTCAGCGTGGAGCATATGGATATACACAGTTTAATGATATCCACTCCAATAGAGGAGTATATAGATCTCGACAATGTGAAAACGTCTTGACAGATTATTTTTCACGAGAATTATTTGTCAGACAAT